>WEDG01001175.1:0-60320 GCA_017591395.1 Schistocephalus solidus | reverse complement strand
CGGTCGAAAACCGGTCTTGGGTTCAAAAAGTACGTCCTTCAAGCTTCGCGCTAAGACTGGCCAACGACAGCTTAATTATATGCAGTACAGGCCTTTCTCTTCTTCCCCTTACCTCCGCCTGAATAAGGCTGCGAAATTCGGTTCTCTCGTCTTCTGTCAGGGTATCCAACACGACAGATTGTCCACCCACGTGATGCTCTAATTCTTCGATCTTCACACACGTTCTTTCCAGTTGTTTCTCGGCGTAGCTCCTCAGAGTTTAAGTTTGGTTAAGTTTTCCGCCTGACTACTTCCGGCCAAAGAAAATTTCGTTCAATGTGGACTATTTCTCCTCCTTTGATTTGTAGGCCGGTTTCGCCTTTGTTCTTTCGGTCGTTTAGCTCGTTTTTCCTGCATTCCTTTGGTTCATAATCCGGCTGAAAGAAAACTCCAGCATGCATGGTCCGCAGAGACGACTTTCTTTCCAGCATAAGCTGTGCCTGCGCTTCGGCGTCCCAAATGACCTTTAATGGTCATGGCCGAGAGCTTGAATCATTCGGCGGCTGATCCTTGCCTATTCTAAATATTTTGAGAATTTTTACAGATTCAGTGCCCCTTAGCAGTGATTAAGCGTACTGCCGAACGAGACCTCGATCGTGCTCCACCTTATGGTCCATTGAAGATCCACAAGAAGGGCCTTACAGACCGTCCAATTTTAGACATGCCCAACTCGCCGTATCATGGAAAAGGAAAATGGTTAGCGGAGAACCTAAAGCCCATACAGAGTCAGCTGGTGCCACGTAGTTATCGGTATACGTTCAAGTTTATCATCGATGTCAAAGACATAAACTTAAATGGCATGTTGATGCTCTCTTTAGAAATCTCATATCTTTTTACGAACGTGCCGGTCACTGAGACAGTCGATTACATCTAAGAATTCCTATTGATAAATCAGCAAGAAATAAAAATACCGACAAATGCACTAGAATAACTATTCCTAAGATAAACATTTAACGTTCAGTTATTTTTGACAACCCAATTTACAGACAAATAGATGTTGTAGCAATTGGCTCACCCCTTGGAACTCTCTTAGCCGATGTCTTCATAGGCAAACTGGAGAAATCCCAGTTAAGCGATCAGATCAATAAATTAAAACACTAAGGTCGATACGTTGAAGAAATCTTTGCGATTGCCAATACAGAAACCAATGTAGATTCATTCTTAGATGATGTTAATAAGCACATTCGTCCATCAAGTTCACGTTGGGGGTAGAAATGGGAGGGTCGCTTCCGTTCTTAGACATTCTCCTAAGCCAAAGACCTGATGGTAGTGTCCGAAGGAGCGTTTATCGAACGAAAACGTGGTCTAGGCAATAAAAAAACTTCAGCAGTTTCGTTCCTAACCAACAGAAACGCAATAGTGTCCGTTGTTAAACGCTAAGGGCTAGACAAATCTTTTCGGTGACTTGTATCGAAAGGGATCTCCGAAAGATCCAGAACTTACTTTGCGATAAAGGCTATTCGGATAGAGGTATTACAAAGAATATGGTAGCAAGACCAACATTACCCACCACACTTACTGTGAAAAAGAAAACCCTTTTTATTAAAGTCCCTTCCAAGGGATGCGGCAAGTGAACTCCTGAAAAGACGCCTTGACCAAGCCGTCGCACGAACCATCAAAGCGGTGAGAATCCTGATTTTATTCTCAACAATCCTGTTGTACACGGGGAAGGTTAGGATTTGCAGCCGGCTCAGACCACCTCCATGTGCATCTATCCATTAACTCGCTCCTGTGTAGCAGGTTATATTGGTCGCACGAGTCGGTGCCTAGCCAAAAGAATACAGAAACACCTTCCGGCATGGCTGAGAAAAAGCGAAGTTAAAAGCATAAACAGCGCTATTATCGCACACCTGGTGGGTTTCGGGCACCGTGTGGACCCTGACAAAGCCTTCCGTATGATTTTTTAGTGCAACCAAACAATCCCACTTCACTGGGTCGGCGGTTGTTAGCAAAGGCAGAAGCCACCGCCGTCCGGTTGAGAAAACCGGTCTTGTGCGTAAAATAGAACCTCTTACAAGCTCAGCGCTTAGCTTGGCTAACGACGGCTTAATAACATGCAGTCCAGGCCTTTCTCCTCTTTTTCTCCTCCCCTTCCCTTTCGCGAATGATCACCAAGCCCTTACTGCCGGTTAACCATTTTGTCTCTTATAGCCACATTCCTCCCCCTTTTTAACACGACTTACTGGTATAACGAGATGAACCATATTGAGTTTATGTCTAGCTTGTGTTCCATTTCCCATATTAATGTACTGGCCCAATGAGAATTTATCGAAAGCACGTTTTTTTGCTGGCCAACTAGTTTTCTGAACCCTTTTTGTTGCATAAAAGTGGGAAGAATACTAACCAATAAAAAAAGTAACAGTCAAGTGAATGCAGGTATCGTGAACTAGTTAAGGTAAGTAGTCACCTTCTCATCGTGGTGCTGAAACATATGTATTTCAAGCCGATGTTTTAATGTTCCAACAAACTGGGACATTGCAATCACCTCAGGTAGGTTATTCCATTGTTTCACGGCACGGTTGGTGAAAAAAATGCTTCCTCATCCTATTTTAATGGATGAAGTCGGAGCTTAGTCGTAGAGGAATGTTTACAGAAGTCATCACATAAGAGGGCGCAATCCATGACACGCACGATACGAAAGGTTTGTATCAGGTCTCCGCACAACTGCCTATAAATCAGAGGGTATAGCTTAACGTTATTGAGGTGAATTCCCTATGACAGTTGACCGTGACCTCTTACTAATTTTGTGGCTCACCGCCGCACCGTTTTGAGAATTTTTGTAGTGCTGTTGGGGACCACGGTCGCCAGGCTTGAATCGGATATTAAAGATGTGGCCTACAACCGTAACAAAAACTGTAGAAAAAGGAGTCTTCATCTAAAAACGTTAAATACATGCTTGATAGTGTACATCATTGAATTGAAGGATTTAGCCGCTTGCAACATTGTGAAGTAGGCTTCAGGTTGTCTTTAATCCAAACGCAGAGATTTTTCTCTGTTTCTGCTTCTATAAGTGGCATACCGTTCAAATAGTATGCTCGCATATTATTGACTGGATTTCAATTTTTGAAGACGTAGCAGGGCGACATTTGCTTTGACTTAAAATGACAAGAGCCATTTGTGGACCACTCGTCCAATCAATGAATAATTTATTGGAAATCGTCTCCATTGGCAACATTGTGGATAACTTCCCAGATTTTATATCGTCCGCAAACATAGCAAAGTCTCAGACCAATTGCTGTACACAATCATTAATGAAAACGAAAAATAGGATCGGTTCAAGCACTGAGCCTTGTGGGACTCAAACTCCCAATGACTGTGCGCTTTGATCGCGATCTGCATACACAAACCACTTAAGAACGACCAACGAGAATATTCTTGATCCACGTAAGAAGTTAGCCTCCAATACCGAACATTCTCAACTTGTTAAAGGAGATGCTTGTGTGGAACACTATCGAAGGCCTTCAAAAATAGAATCAAGGCAACATAAACAGTGTCTGTTGCATGGAGTGCTTTTTGTACAGCTTTGCATCCTATAAAGTAAGTTCGTAACACGTTTCCTCCTCATGAAAAGCCGTATTGTGCGTTTGATAAGAGGTTACGGGTTTCTGAATAAATCATCAAATTCTTCTTGACAACCCTCATCTTTAACTTTTGCAACAGATTGAGGTCAGACTGAAAAGGCTTGTAGTTTGTAGCAAAATGCGCGCCTACCACTTTTGTGAAGCAGTGTTAATGGGCTGTATTCTAGTCGGTAAAACGAATTCCCACATGAAAGATGTCTGGAAAAGAAAAGATAGTGGTTAAACCAGCCCTTGAGCAAGTTCGACGAGGTTGCTAGAATCGCACCGGCGCCAGGAGATATGCATGCCTACAAGGGGTAAATTGTCTTGGAAATTGTCTCCATTAGCACCATTGTGGATATCTTTCCAGATTTTTATTTCGTCGGCAAACATAACAAAGTCACAGTCCAATTAATGTACACAATCATTAACGAAGAAGAGAAATAGGATCTGTCCGAGCAATGAACATTTTGGGACTCCACTCTCGATGACTGTGCGCTTTGATCACGCTTCGCCTACACAGACCACTTGGGAATTACCAACGAGAAAATGCTCGATCCACGTAAGACGTTCGCCTCCCATACTTAACATTATCAACTTGTAAAGGAGATGATGGTGCAGGACACTATCGAAGGCCTTCTGGAAATAAATTAAGGCCACATGCAGCGTGTCTTTTTAATAAAATATTTTGGTCCAACTTTGCATCGTATAAATTAAGTTCGTAACACACGATATTCCCTTAAGAAAGCCGTATTTTGAATTTGATAAGAGGTTATGGGTTTCTAAATAAATCATTTATTCCTTTTTGACAACCTTCTCCATAATCTTGCAACAGAGTAAGGTCAAGTGAGAGGCCTGTAATTTGTAGCAAACGTATGACTACCGTTTTTGTGAAGCAATGTAATGTGGGCTGTTATCAAGTCTGTAGGAAGAATTCCCGTATCGATAGATTTCTGGCACATAAAGGATAGCAGTTTTACCAGCTCTCGAGCAAGTTTGAGGAGCAGCTTTGCTGTAATCTCGTCTGGGCCGGAGGATTTGCCTGCCTTCAGACTTTTCAGTTATTTAAAGACCGACCCTTCTCAAGAGCATATCCTGAAAAATTGGCACTTCCATAGTTTCATAACTAGATGGAATAAAAACAGCTTCTCTGGTTAAAACTGAGTAAAAGAACTGCGAAAATTGTTAAGCTTTGTTTTTAATTATTTATAAATTGAAACCATCGTCGTTTCTCATGACAGTAATTAGGTTATTGTTACGTGTGCTTTTTCTAAAATAGCTGTAGAGCAATTTGGGCTTGTGAACTGCATGCTGGATTAAATCACTCTCGTAATCCCTTCGTCTTTTGGAGATCAAGCTCTTAACCATGTTCCTTTGATTTTTTATTCTTGCAAGGCTAAATTTTCATTGAATCGGCAAAATTTCTTCCAAAGCCTTCCTTTTATGTGCATCTCTCTGTTTAGATCTTTTTTAGCAACTTTGGGTTTGTAAGATATCCTTAGTTTTGCTGACGAACAGTGGAATTTTATTACATTCAATAACCACTCCTTAAATAAATTTCAGTCCTCCGTGTCGTCCCCGGAGAAGAGAAGATCCCAGTTTATTCCCGATGCCTCTGCTCGAATTTTGCAAAAGTCTCCTCGCCATTCATTGGGTCTTGTTTCAGAGCAACTGTCCCTGATCGGTATACCATTTCTCATATTCACGATTATTCTCACATGTTGGCTGGAAAGAACATTTTCTCCAAGATAGATCTCATGAGAGCATAGCATCAGATACCGATCGCTGAGGAAGATATCCCGATACCGCCATCACAACGCCTTTTGGCTTGTTCAAATTTCTCCGCACGCTATTCGGTTGGCTTAACGCGGCCCATTTTGTCCAGCAGTTTATTGTAGAGGTCTTGCGGGGTCTTCCGTTTACGTTTGTCTTTATCGACTACATACTCGTTGCAAGCTCTTCACCAGCGGAACACACATTGTACTTGCACCAAGTTTTCGATCGTTTCCTGCAACATCGCTTGCAATTAATCGTTAACAAATGCCTTTTTGGCGTTCCTTTTCTTGACTTCCTCGGTCAACACGTCAACCAGCATGGAATCACACCACTTACAGAGCAGGTGCAAAGCGTTTTGTTTGTTTTCTGGTTCCCAAGACTTACGCAGTTGCAAAGTTTCACTCTCCTTATCAATTACTACCGGCGTTTAATCCCCAACTATACGGCAATACTGGCTCCGTCGACTAATCGTTTGAAGTCGAAAGTCAAGCCAATCGAACTTTCACTGGTAGCTCCCTCGGCTTTTGGGGCAGCCAATAAAGTCTTCGTTGATGCGACCATGCTGCACCATCTCAACTCTGGCGCTTCTACGAAGTTTCTTTTCACTACTAACGCTTCCATCAGTGATGAAAGCGCAGTCAACAGGTGAATAACAAGGTGTGGCCATTGGTTTTATTTCACAGAAATTACAACCGGTGCATATTCGCTACAGTACTTTCTCTCACGAGCTCCTTGCTATATACATGGCTATTCGTCAATTTCGGCATCTTTTAGAGGGAAGATATTTTTTGGTTCATACCAACCAAAAACCGCTCACTTATACCCTCAAGGCCAAACCGGAAAGGTACTGGCCCAGAGAAGTAGGTCATCTTGACTGTACTTCACGGTTTACTGCTGATATCCGCTACGTCCGAGGCAATGGCAATGTCGTTGTTGATGCATTATCCAGACCGGACATCAACACCTTGTCATCCAAATTAAACCCGGCGAAGCTTGCAGATCTCCAACTAGAAGACGAGTCTCTTGCTGACCTTCGTACATCTAATACTCTGCAGCTTCGAGATGTACCACTTCCAGCCTCACCAGGAAAGATTTTATGCAACTGGTTCACAGGCACTCCCCGACCTGTTGTTCTACTATCCTTCCGTAAGATAGTGTTTGACAATTTTCACTCTCTGTCGCATCCCGGCATCCGTGGCAGTCACAAAATAAATGCTGCTCGCTTTGCGTGGACAAAGATGAACTCTGTAATTGCCCTTTCTACTAGACGATGTATTGTGCGCCAGAAAAACAAAGTGCATCACCATACCTTTTACCCACCAAGCATATTTGGCGTTCTAGACGTTCAATTCCATCACTTTCACTTAGAATTACTTGGGCCGTTACCATTTTCACGTGGGCAGACAAATATTTTCACAGCAGTCGACTGTTTCAGGCAATGGCCAATTTCGATTCCGATATCGGATATTTTTGCAGTAAATAGCGCCATTTTCTTCATGAACCACTGGATTGCCAATTTTGGTGTACCAGAGACCATTATCACTAACAGTGGTAGTCAATTTCAATATAGTATCTTACGTGCGTTCACTTAACTTCTCAGTCCACACAAATCACGACTAAGGCATATAACCCTAATTCCAACGACATCTTGGAACGCCTGCACCGTTAACTGAAGACAACACTGATGGCTCAATCCGACACAACTGCATAAAGTGACAACCTACCCCTCTTACTTCTGGCTATTGAATCAGCTATCAGGGAGGAAATTTAATGCGTTATGACCGCACTTGAAGATGATTCATCTCTCCGCCTGCCTAGCGAAGTTGTGCAGTCTTACACTGTAAACACCAGCATGTAGAATACTTTCGTCCAACAATTGAAACAACGCATGGCTCAACTGCGTCCAACTCGCACTCGCCTGGCACGCAAATGCGTGTTTGTGCAAGATGACATTAAATCAGCTCCATTCGTTTTCGTCCGGCACGGCGCAGTTCGCAGGCCTCTTTGTTCCCCTAATGATGGCCGTTACAAGATGTTTCAATGGATGGACAAGTATTACGCTATTCAGAAGTCTGCCAAGACTGACACAGTCTCAATCGACCGACTAAATCCAGCCTATATTGAGTGCATTTGTCCGCCCGTTGTTCCATCGAATTCCCCCGCAACCACACCACCCAATTTACCTATTTATAATAATAATAATAATAATAATAATAATAGTTGTATTTAATGCCGGTTTACAGGCATTATCAGATGAAATATTCGGTGGGTAGAGGCTGGCAGTGAAAAAAAAACTCCTAAATATCTACCATTATAAGTGTTTTTCCTATCTTTATGTTATTCAGGAGAAAAAACTGCCGCCTGTAAGGATGACAGCAATTCAGATCAGGGAAGGGCTAACACAGTTTGCAGTCTGTATGCAGTCTCTCTGTCTTTGCTAGGAACCGGGATTCTGCCCCAGGCAAGAAAACATCCGTGTACGACTGCTCACTGTCTGCCGAAGAAGTCAACGGGTGCAGGCTGCAGAGATGGTGCCGTATCCCTCAAGGTAACACCTGGGGTCGGGTTCAGATGCCGCGCACTCCGTCGAACAGGAAAACAGATTCTACCATGTAGGTGCCCAGAATGTATATATTATGGGGAAGTTTATTCCACATGGCATGGTGTTTACCGAAAAGAACCGTCGATAATTAACTGTGCGAGCGAATGGAAAAATAAAAAGACATTGCGATGACTGCTGCTCCGACGATGGTCAAGCTGCCTCACAGTGGTAAGGGATTAAATGTACGACTATTCAAAAGCTTAACCAGCAAAAAGAGTCCCTTCTGCACTCGGCGAAACCATAAGAGATCAATGTTTACAAGCCCACAGCGTTCTTGATACGACAGATTACGGTGCTCAAACGATAAAATTCTTTTCGTGAAGAAGTGCTGGACCGATTCTATTTTCTTCCGTTTGCTAGCGCGCAGAAGACTAAATAGAAACTAGCAGTATTCCAGGCCAGGTCTTACGTACATTTATAAAGGCGGAGTCTAATATCAATAGTTTTAAAAATTTCAGAGGATAAACCCGGCAGTTCTGCGTGCTTTGGAGACAATCAGGGCGCAATGCTCTGAAAGATTGAGACCGTTGGAATATGATATACCTAGGTCCTTAACAACGCCAGGTACATTTATATCGTGGCCATGTATGCTTAGATGAGGCTGATGGTTGTCACCGACAACCATAACGGAACATTTGTGCCAAGAAAGGGAAAGGCGCCATGTGCAGCACCACTCGGTAAAGGCCTCGAGATCATTTTTAATAGATCAAGCACGGTGTCGCGATCTGCCGGCTTGTATCGATAGGCAACTTTTTAATCGTCAGGATACATAAAGGGCCTACCATTTCGAAATAAACCTTGACAAAAAGACAAAATAAAAAATAAAAAATCTCAAGCTCCATTCCACCTAACCATCACATTAAACCACCCCACCCACACCTTTTGCTTCTACTTTTTCAACACATTACATTTTCTCTCGTTCTGGTAGACAAATCCATTATCCTGCCAGTCTTGAGGACTTTTTCGTGTATTTTTTGCATTTTTATCGAGCGTTGTTTTTTGTACAATAAACGCTCTCGTGTGGGAGTTGTGTAGGTATTTGTAAAAGTTACATGTTTGTATTTTTTATTTTTCACCTGAGCCTTTATGAGCGCTTGATTTAATGTGCTAAAAAAATACACACAACTTACTTCAACGCACGATTGGTCATCTCCTGTTTACGCTGCTGCATGTCACCAGCGTTCTCTAATTGTGCTGATCAATCTCAACTATTCGCAGTCGATTGCAACGATCGATCTTCGTTTCTCGATCGCATTCCACCAGATGTCATCGCAATTGAACTTCTGACTCTGATCATCGTCCTTGGTGCATAGCTTTCTGGGTCTAGTTGAGAGATCAATCCAATCCTCAACAACACTTGCTATCTAAGAAGGGTACGTTTTCATGAGTCTGCATTCTAACAATCCTCGGTCTTTTTAACCGTCCTTTTGTCGTTTTTAGTTTAGACGCCCAATTCCCCACTAAGTGTTAGTTTTTTTATACCTGAGTTCTTAGCAGTTTTAACACTTGTCTAGACTACAACCTTGAACAGGAAAGTGAAACCATTTAGGAGCCTTCTGATCCAGAGTGTCGAAGAGTATATCTATTATATTAGTCAATATATGAAACTTGTATGCCACCACATTTGAACAAAGATCTAGTAAAGCTGCTTTGAATGCCTTATAATTTCTTCCCGCCATCTAAAGAAAATAACCATAGAAAATTCAGCAGTAATCTTGGAGAGGTACTACGTACAATTTATAAAGATGTGTCGTTAGATTATTTAAGGGGATATTTTTACATATGAATTTACATAGGCACGTGGCTTTTAATTATTTATTTATTTATTCCCAGTTTACAGGCAAGGACAAAAGAGGGTTGAGTTGACAGTGGAAAAACTCCTGATCGTTCTTTTAAGTGTTTTCAGGAGACAAAATGCAGCTTATTGAGGGATTAAAGTCCAGGACAGGGAAGCGTTGACGCAGGTGCCCGGTGATGTACTTTTCCTTTCAGTGTTATGGATCCGATATTCTGCACCAGTAGGTATGTCGGTGAACGGCTGTTTGATGTGTACTGAGAAATAAGCCGAGCAAGGTCTGCAGAGCCAGCAATATTGACCCTCAGCCTGAACTCTGGCACAGGAGTCAGAGTCTGTGAACGCCATCAGAACGAAGAGACCTTCGACAGATTAAGCACCCAACATTTTTGGAAGGTATCCTGCGTGTAGAAAACTAGTGAAAGATCTCGTAAACAAGGGAGAGTTTTTCTGAATTTTGTTTCTTCTGGGTAGCTTATTTCAGATTTCTATAGCGTATACTGGAAACAACTGACGGTATCTAACGGTGCGTGCCAAAGGAAGAAATAAAAACCACATCTCTACGACTGGTGCACCGAGAGTGTTTGAGCTGCCTCAAAAATTTAAGAGGGTTAAAGGTACAACTGTTTAAGTGTTTAAACAGTTAAACTTGTCCATTCCGTAATCTGCGAAGCCAAAACGGGTCAAGGCATGGAAGCTCACAGCGTTGTTGGTAGGACCAGTTTTGGTGTTCCGAAGAGAAATCTCTTTAAGTAAATAAGTGCTGGACTGATTCTATCTTCTTTCGTTCACAAGCGTGAAGAAGGCTAAATAGAATCGACCAGTATTCCAGACTAGCTCTGACGTACATTTTATAAAGGCTGATTCTAATTTCGACAGTTTTTTGACAGAACAAACCCAGTAGTTTGGCATGCTTTCAAGGCGCAGTGCTCAGACAGCTTAAGACTACTAGAATATGATATGACGGATCCTTTATAACTCCAGGCACATTTAGGTTGTGACCGTCTTTGCTTAGATGGGGCTGATGGTTGTCGCCAATAAACATAACGGAGCACTTGTGCCAAGAAAGCGAAAGATGCCATGTGCGATACCACTGAGCGAAGGCCTGAAGATCTTCAGCGTACATAAAGGGCCTACCATACTGAAAACAATTAGGATCATCGTTGACAAAAAGGCAAAATAGAAGTGGGCCAAGCACGCTTCCCTGAATAACTTAACTCCTTACATGCGTGGAGTTGGAGATAACATCAGAAATTTTAACGTGTTGTACGTGAGCATTCAAAAAGGAGGATATTAAGTTCGGAAGATTGTTACCTATGTCGAAGGACGCAAGTTTCAGTAGTAGGAGATCATGGTCAACACGATCAAAGTCTTCGCGAAATCGAAGTTAACGGTGTAAATTGCAAAACCGCTGTCTCTAGATTGTAGCACATGATCAAAGAAAGAGAGCTGTAAGGTGTGCTATTATTTTGCCCTGGGGGATAAGTCAAGAGTATTTGAACATCTCAGTCCTACGTCTTTTATGCATAGTGATTCTTTTATTGCATTACCAGCAAAAATTATGTGGCAGTTTTCGTAGACAAAAGTTCATTATATTGCATTTGATCGGTGAGAATGGCATATAAAATTGGTTACTCCAGTCATTAATCTTTATGAGATCCACTGTGATGGTAGTGTGTATATTAGTTACTGTCGGCTAATTATACGCATATGCGAGTTTTTTATCTTCTGCATATCGAAATGTTTTGGCTCTGGTCGATATGTTCAAAAGGCCGTGAATATATATGAGAAAGAGAAGGGGACCTAAGATGGTGCCCTGTAGGATTCCACTTATCAAAGGAGATGGGTCAGAGAGAATGTTTCAAATCGGCAATACATGATGTCAGTTTTGGAGATAGATGTGAGTAAGTCAAAGAGGGGATGCCGTGAACCATGACTTATTAGCTTCGTTAGAAGCCTTTTATGGGGGGAATTTGTCGAAGACATTTTCGACATTGAAGTTTAGTGTTCCTACTGTATTTTCTTCATTTCTTTTGCTGGAAATGAATTCCGGACAAGTGAGATAACAGAACTGACATAACTTCTTTGGTAAGTAGGCATGTTGGGAGGGAGGCACGAGGTTCGTGTTTGTGAAGTTATTTATTATTTGATTGTGAACTAGTTTTCTAGAATTTCGTCGATTGTCGTTTTTCGATATTAGATTGGTTACTGTTTTATGGATTGGGCAATGCTGGAATATGTCCGTATGTCTGGAAAAGTTGCATTTGCTTGAAGTAAAGAGAATAGTTTAAGGAGGAGTATTGAGGCATATATCATATAGTCAATTATACATAGAGGGATTTAATCGGTCCCATAGGAGGGAGACTTCGGTAGTTGTCGAAGAGCTGTTTTTTACTGTTTCTTCACAAATCCATCTCAATAAGTGTTCGGTGTATCTTCTATGGTATAGTTGGCGAAGAAGTATTTGTTCAATAGATTCACTATTTGGTTGTCATTTTTTATTATTTGTCCCGAGTCTGTGGTCATAATTTGAGGCCCTGATTATCAGTTATTTTTGAGTTTCTTTAGAAATATTGGGCTGTTTGTCTTGGGGATTCAAGCGCATGGTGTTCTGCAACTATCAGCTTTTTTGTTTCCATTTTGGTAGCTAGGTCATGGATTTCCTATTTCGTCACAGTCTAGATAAGTAAATAAATAAATAAATTGTATATTTAAGGCCCAGAGAGGCCCGTCATTTCAAACTTAGTATCGCGGTATAAATAAATGCAAAGTGGATAATTGCTGCACTATGTGAGCAGCCATATTAACAGCAGAAATGAACAATATGTTAGGCATATCCGATTCAGAAGGATTTGCCATTTTTAAAACAATAGTCAACAATCTTTAACATAAACGGTGAACTAGAAAAGAAGCAGTAAAAAAACTCCTAGGGTTAAATCGGAGGCGGAGTTCAGCGAGCCGCCAATTTAAAAAAAGGAGAAAAAAAACGCTTCACTAAAAAATTAATAGCTAGATGCAATGGGATAGATCTGTGATGATGCTGACAACGTATGAGGGTTCGGAACGCTCCTTGTCGTGTGAGAGATAATATAGCAGTCAGAGCTACTGTTTGTAACCACCAGTGGAGGTGGAGAGAGGACGGACTCATCGTGGACACCAGGGTCAAAACGAAGAGGGGACAGTAGAGGTCATGAGATCAGCATCGAGATGCGACGTTGCCGACTGCATAGTCCAACAATCAAAGAGGCAAAACCATCAGAACCCGCCTTGATCCTCAACTGAACCTGGAGACCATCGTCGGGGTTGCAAAAGCGGAGGAAAGTACCAAGGTTGTCAAGACTTGGCGATGCTAGTTTAAAAGGAGGGGAAGAAAAAGTAAATGCAAAGATTGACTCTGCAGAAGATGATGGACATATAATAAGAGACCAATATAATATCAAGGGAGCTGTATCAAATACGAGGAGGAGCCTTTTCGAAATCCAAAAGTTGCGAGTTAGGGAAGGTAACAGACAATAAAGACTTTATATCTTCCGAAAATAAATGTTTGCGTAACTTTGTTTTGAAAATAGCTACTGTGGACGACAACCTAATTTGCACTGGAAGATTATTCCAGATGAAAGCATATTTGGAGGCAAAAAACTGTGACCGGTTAGTTGTGGAGCTAAGGGGTGGTGAAATGATCATGGAGGAATTACGAGTGGCATAGGGTCGATCTACCGGAGTAAGAGCGTTAATTTGTGGGAGATTTGGGCTAGAGTTAACGCGAAACAGGAAGCAGAGACCGGCTTCCAGTCTTCTAACCCACATATATTTAATGTTTGCTAACTGGCATCTATCCGTATAAGAGATACTGGATCCAGGAAGAGAAAATAGTCTTCGAATAAAAACCCTCTGAACTTTTTCAATCTTACTGCGGTCAGAGGTGTTCATCAGCCCAAATAGGGGACAGCAGTATTCTAGAATAGGAAGAACAAACATGCGGTACAGGTCTAACTTTATTTCCGGAAGGAAGAAATTATGCGATATAACACCACATATCTGTGCAGCATTTGCAGAAATTTGATCTGCATGAGGCGATAATGCTAGCTTGTTCGTGTCACTTAGACCGAAGTCTTTTAGGGTTGATCGTTCTTAAAGTGTACTTTTTTGAAATACGAGGGTTCAGGAAGCTAAGCGGGGCCAAAACATATAAAACTACTCTTGGATGAAGAAAACTCCATCTGCCAAGTACAGCTCCAACGTGAGAGCATAAGTAGATCAGTGTTGCTTTTATCAACGCAACTTTTGGCAGTTTCTTTAGAAAATGAATAAATGCACTTGAGATCGTCGGCGTAAACGAAATTTTGTGAATTTGTGAGTAAAGCTGAAATTTCGTTTATGTACAGAATAAAGTAAAGAGGACCTAGAACCGTGCCTTGAAAAACGCCACTCGTGATCGGTTGAGGCGTCGAGTAGCTTTTACCTACTAAGACCTTCTGGCTGCGGTTAGACCAGTAGGAACCAATGAAGTCAAGGAGAGGAGGCCGGATGCCGAGGGATTCCAATTTCACCAGAAGACCTTGTCAAAGGCTTTGCTCAGGTCAAAGTAGATCATAGCCACTGACTGCTGCTCATTACAAAGGGACGTGACGAGGTTAAGAAAAACTAAATGACACACTTCGCATGATCTCCCAGGTAGAAAACCATATTGCGCGTCGCTTTATAGCTTATTTTCTAAGCAAAAGTCGAGAATTTGATTTAAAATAATCTTTTCTAGAAGTTTTGCTAGAGCCGGAGTTTTGTAAACGCCTCGATAATTATTTACGTCCGAACGAGATCCCGACTTGAAGACAGGAAGAATAATAGATGTCTTCCATTAGTCAGGAAAGAATCCGTTTGAAAGATTAACTGAAAATACATGGCTAAGCAATCGGTGAAAGCTCGGCACTCTCTTAATAACTGAGTTTGGAATACCGTCAGTCCCCGAAGAGTGCGAGTTTTTCAGACGCATTGTTTGCTTACGAATTAGTTCTATGAAGAAATCAATGGTACTGATAACATTAAATGAGGATGCCTGAAACGTCGGAACTGGTTCAGATTCCATCGTAAGATGATTTGCAAAGAATGCACTAAACAATTCTGCTTTCTCAGAGTCTTCGAGAACGAATTTCATAGTTTCATTAAGTAATGGAGGTATTTCATAACCTCGTTTAGAGCAGGATCGACGGCTGAACAGTTGGGCAACAGATTTTTCAGGGTTTGGCTCGCTGAGTGCGCATGATTCCCTCTGTCTGTCCCGTGCAACCCGAATCTTAGAGGCTAATTCAAAAATCTCTGTAATCCTTAGAAGTTCAGATAACGAACTAATATATTAATCTTTTAATTGCTTCCTCAATTTCTTTAGTCTTGGCAAAAGAAAGTGGGGGACGGTAGATTCCGCAGTGTAGGGCTTGACAATTTTGATTGGCACAAATTCCAGGATGAAATTTAAAACGACTGACATTAAGTCAGAATGACTTTCTGCATCGTTCATGGAGGAGAGATGCTGCCAATCCAATGAGTTCAAAACGTTGTTAATTAAGCTCATATCTGCAAGGTCAAAATTATGATAGGTACGAACGGCGATGAGACAATTGGTAATCAACAGTGAATTAATGTATGGTCACTTTGGAAGAGGCCCTGCTTAAAATCAACGAAGAGGGGAGCAATGTCATTTGTGAAAATCAGATCTAAAATATGCTTGTCTCTCGTTGAAGAACGGACAAGCTGTGACCAATTAGAGAAATAAATGGTATCTAGGAAAGGCTGAAATCTGGGTGGACAAAACGTTTGAAATCCAGTCAATTTCAGGAAAAATTAAAAATCCCCAGCGATTATTTTTAATGTTAAAAATTGGACTCCGAAACCAATTTAAAAATTTCACAAAGTTTCACATCATCATCGGATGATGAATTAGGCGGGTAGTAAATACATCCGAGAATAGCCTTTTGCCAGGGCGACAGGATAATGGATGCGAAGCAGTAAATACCAGAGAATGACGTGACGTCTAGATCAAACGGGAAGGGCTTTAATGAAGCTTGAATATAGAGAAGACGACCACTACCACGCTTACTAGTGTGGTCTTGACGGTAGAGATCGTACTGGTCTATGACAAGCAAAGAGTCTGAAATTAAGGGATGGGTCCAAGATTCAGTTACACATAAAACATCAGGCATGAACTCGAAAGCAACGGCTCTCAGTTGGGCCATCTTATTTATAACAGATCTAGCATTAAGTTATATGACATTTAGGGTAGTTCGAGTATCCAAACTAGGGTTGTCGTTATTAATTTAAAAAAATTTGGTGGGTAATTAAGTTGGAAGTTATTGTGGCTTGGAGGTTTATTGCCAACTGCACCATAACGATTGGTATATAGAACGTCATTAACAAAAGGCTGAGAGGGATATATAAAAACGTGTAGGAATAAAACTTGCCGGTATCGAACCACCATAGGGGATTCGAACGGGATATGCCTGTTGGTAGTTAAAACGGAATGACGGGAAGTTAGATGGAATAAAGGGGCTAATGGGAGATGGCAAGCAGCTATAAGAATTAAATGCTGGAAATTCAGGTCTTTTATATCGGTTCACATGGTAAGGGTTATTTGCCTGTTGGAGAGGCTTGCTTAGTTTTGGAGAGGGAAGTATGCGATTACTGAGACCTGCGCTATCTTGCTTTTGGATCTGGATAAGATTTACGTACTTCGGAAAACCTGCCTTAGGTGATATAATTGAGGGTATAAGATGACCTGTGGGGTTATGGGACGAGCTAGCTTGTGGATGGTTAAATAAGTTAAATTTAGATGATTGCGGATTTTGTATTTGAAGAAGGTTATTTATGCGATTTGGCTTGGGAAATTTCCCGGAGAGGCCTTGAGAATTGCGTTTAAGAGGGGAAACTGGCAGTCTATGTGCTTTAGACGGGTTAGACGGTATAAATGCTTTAGACGGGGTCGCATACTTTACAGGCGAGCTGAAAGGACCGGAAATTGCAGTATTCGGCCGCGAGGGAGATTAAGTAAAGGTTGAGTGGAGGGGCTGACCAAACTAGACATCTGAGAAGATGAATTAGCAGTTTCATTGACGTTAGTGGCTTATGAATATTAGGTTGAGAAATTGATGATAAGAAGGAACCATTTCTTCGCTCCATTGGTGTAAGATCTCAACAAAGGAAACATTTCGTCATTTCCAAATAGCGAGAAGTGCGACCTCGTTGTGCAAAGATTGAGTCAACCTCAACTGTTGACAACAATTTAACTAGTATAGGAGGATTCTTGATACGCGAAGAGAGGCGTTTTTCTTCCATTATTTTCTAGTGTAAACCATCCGAGTACAAAAAGTCCATAGCAACGTCAACTGGGCGTCTGTGAATGGGAGCATTTTTTAGGAGATAATTGTGATTACGTTTCTGTCTATCAAAAGCCTCGCTGGCGACCAAGTGAACAAGCGAATCGAGACGCCTGCAATCCTGAGAGGGAACATCAGATATGTTGCCATCGAACAGGTTGCCGAGTATAGACAAAATGGATCCAAACTTCATAATGAAGTCGTTGCAGTTCTGTAAAGCGGACAGATCTAGCTGTTTAGCTTTAACTAACATGGGGTCTTGTGCTTGTATTTATTTAATTTTTTTGATAGGAATTTTGAAATTTTCGCTTCTTATGCGGGAAGCCTTCTTCTACTGGGGTATTTTTAATACTATATAGAGTAGAGTGAAGAAGGTCGATTGCTTCTGGGGGGCGGTGTTGTTAGAAAATATGGACTCAAGTCTAGTGATATGATATAGATTTTCATTGAGTCCTGTAGTGTAGACGAGGTTCGAAACTGCTAAGAACCGAGGTGTACCAAATAAATTAACGCTAAGGGGAGAATTGCGTTTAAACTAAAAACGACAAAAGGACGGCAAAAATGTCAGAGGATTGTTAGAATGCAGACTCACGAAAAACGCAGCTTCTAGATAGCGAGTGTTGTTGAGGATTGTAATGAACTCTGAGCTAGATCCAGAAAGCTATACATCAAGGATGAAGAGCAGAGTCAGGAGTTCAATTGAGACGGCGATCAGTAGAATGCAATCGAGAAATGAAGATCAATCATTGCAATTGACTGAAAGTAATTGAGAGAGATCAGTACAATCGAGATAGCAGCGGTGACATGCAGCAGCGAAAAACAGAAGACGTCCAACATGCCGGTTGAAGCTGACTGTTGTATTTATTTAGCACATTAAAACAAGCGATCATAAAGATTCAGGTGACCAAGAAAGATACAAAGATGTAAATTGTAGAAATACCTACACAACTCCCCCACCAGAGCGTTTGTTGTACAAAAAAACGCTCGATAAAAAAAAGCAAAAAGAATTATACGACAAAAGTCCTTAAGATTGGCAGGAAAAATGGATATGTCTACCAGAACGAGAGGAAATGCGTTGTGGTGAAGAAGAAGTAGCAAAAACGTGTGGGTGGGGTGGTCGAGTGTGAAGGTTGAGTGGAAGGATTGACATAGGTGGAATGGGATGGTGACGGTGCGGAGTAATTAGATGGAGCAACGGGCGGTGGGACGCACTCAAGATAAGCTGGCTTGAGTCTGTCGATGGAGACTGTGTCAGTCTTGTCAGCTTTCTGTATGACGTAATACATGTTCATCCGTTGAAGCACCTTGCTCTGGGCCATCATAAGGGGAACAAAGAGGCTTTGCGAACTGCGTCGTGCCGGACGAAGACGAATGGAGCAGATTTAAGGTCGTCTTGCACAAAAAAACGCGTTTGGATGTCAGGCGAGTGGGAGTTGGACGCAATTGAGCCATGCGCTGTTTCAATTGTTGAACGAAAGCATTTGACAAGCTAGTGTCTACGTTGAGAGGCTGCACAAATTCGCCGGGAAGGCGGAGAGGTGTACCGTATACAAGTTCTGCCGTAGTACACTGAATGTCCTCTTTGACAGCTGATCGAATACCCAAAAGGACGAGGGGTAAGTTGTCACTCCATGCAGTTGTGTCTGAGTGAGACATCAGTGCTGTCTTAAGTTGACGATGCAGTCGTTCCACGAGGCCGTTAGAAGCAGGGTGATATGCCGTTGTCGTGATGTGCGCACACCCTAGAAGTTTAGTGAACTCGCGGAAGAGACTAGATTGAAATTGACTTCCGCGGTCAGTGGTAATGGTGGCTGGCACACCGAAATTGGCAATCCAGTGATGTAGGAAGACCATGGCAATATTTTCTGCCGAGGTATCCGATATCGGAATTGCAATTGGCCATCGTGTGAAACGGTCGATTGCTGTGAAAATATGTGTGTACCCACGTGAAGGTGGTAACGACCCAACTAAGTCTAAGTGAACGTGATGGAATCGAACGTCCGGAACAGCAAATGTGCTTGGAGGGGAAAAGGTATGGCGATGAACTTTGTTTTTCTGGCACGCGAAACATTGCCTAGTCCAAAGGGCGATGTCGGAGCTCATCTTTGGCCAGACAGAGCGAGCAGCAATAAGTTTGCGACAGGCGCGGATGCCAGGATGCGACAGAGAGTGAAAATGGTTAAACACTACCTTACGGTAGGATAGTGGAACAACAGGTCTGGGGGTGCCTGTGGACCAGTCGCATAAAACCGTACCTGGTGATGCTGGAAGTGGTGCATCTCGAAGCTGCAGAGTACTAGATTTACGAAGATCAGCAATGGACTCGTCTTCTAGTTGGAGGTCTGCAAGCTTCGCCAGGTCAAATTTGGAGGACAAGGTGTTGATGTCCGGTCTCGATAATGCATCAGCAACGACATTGTCGCTGCCTCGGACGTAGCGGATATCAGCAGTAAACTGCGAAATAAAGTCAAGGTGACGCACTTCTCTGGGCGAGTACCTATCTGGTTTGGCCTTGAGGGCGTAAGTAAGAGGTTTGTGATCGGTATGAACCCGAAAAATCTCTTCCCTCTAATAGGTGGCGAAAATGACGAATAGCCAGGTATATAGCCAGGAACTCGCGAGAGAAAGTACTGTAGCGAGTCTGCGCCGGTTGTAGCTTCTGTGAAAAGAAAGCCCATGGCTGCAACTGGTTATTCACCTGTTGATGTAAGACTGCGCCGACAGCACTGTTGGAAGCGTCAGTGGTCAAAATCAACTACGTAGAAGCGTCAGAGTTGAGGTGGTGCAGCATGGTCGCATCAGCGAGTGCCTTCTTGGCTGCCTCAAAAAGCTGAGTGAGCTGCCGGTGAAAGTTCAATCGGCTTGCCTTTCGAATTCAAATATCAGTCAATGGAGCCAGTATTGCCGCACAGTTGGGAATGAAACGTCGGTAATAATTGACAAGTCCAATGAAACGTCGCAGTTGTGTGAGGGTCTTCGGAGACGGAAAAGATAAAACGCTTTGCACCTTCTCTGAAAGTGGTGTGATTCCATGCTGATCGACGTGATGACCAAGGAAATCAAGAGAAGGAACACCAAAAAGACATTTGTCGACGTTTAATTGCAAACCATGTTGCTGGAAACGATCGAACACTTGACGCAAGTGTGATGCATGTTCCGCTGGCGAAGAACTTGCGACGAGTATGTCATCAATATAGACGAAGGCAAACGAAAGACCGCGCAAGACCTCATCAATAAACCGCTGAAAGGATTGGGCGGCGTTACGCAAACCGAAAGGCATGCGGAGAAATTCGAACAAGCCAAAAGGCGTTGTGATGGCGGTCTTGGGGATGTCTTCCCCAGCGACCGGTATTTGATGATATGCTCTCACAAGGTCGAATCTTGGAGAAAAATAGTCTTTCCAGCCAACATGTGAGAAAAAAATCGTGAATATGAGGAATGGGGATACCGATCGGGGACAGTTGCTCTGTTCAAAGCACGATAATCCCCACATGGCCTCCAATCATCGGCTGATTTCTTGGGGACCATGTGCAGAGGAGAGGCCCATGGACTGGTAGAAGGGCGAATAATCCCCAAATTTAGCATGTGTTCGAACTCACTTCTAGCCACCCGCAGCTTTTCTGGATGAAGTCTGCGTGGATGGGCAGGAACGGGTTGCCCTGTGGTAACTATTTGATGCCGAACTGTGTGCTGAACGTTTTCGGTAAACTGACAAGGCTTAGTGAGGGACGGATAGTCCTTCAAAATGTCAGCAAATGGCGAACTTGGTATAGTCAAGTGTATGCCAACCGAAGGTTCAGAGGTGACCGTACCGACGGCGAAAAGTCTAGTTGTAGTATCAATCAATCAACGATGTCTCAAATCAACTGAAAGGCCGAAATGTGAGAGGAAATCGGCTCCAATAATCTGTGACTGGACGTCCGCTAGGATAAAAACCCATTGGAAACATCGCCTTAGACCAATGTTAAGAGTTAGGGACTGTTGTCCGAATGTGTGGATGACGGTGTTGTTAGCAGCCTGCAATGAGAACTGCGAAGGCTTGAGGTGGTGACGCCTAGGAGGCGGGAAAACACTAATCTCAGCACCGGTATCTACAAGAAAACGGAGACCACTCGACTTATCGGTGATGTAGAAGAGGCGACTGGGTCGCGGTTGGCCAGCAGCAGTCGTCGCCATTACTGGCTGGCGTTGTCGTTTAACTGTTGCGGCTTCTGTGGGAATTTGCACGGCGGAATACACTTGCGTGCTTCACGCCATAGGTACGATGGTACCAGCACACGGTCTGTGGCTGCCATTCCCGTGATTTGGACCGTCGACGTTGATATGGTTTACGACTATTTGACTGGAGATTGTTGATGATAGAACACATGTTGCTGACTTGCGTGCATAAAAGGCGTACGGTATCCTTTAAATCTTCATAATCACTGCTACGCACGATATTTGAGGCTTGCGAAAGGTCAGATGATGGTGCGGCCCGTGGATAGGCACTACAGCACGATGATAACGTCACATAGGGAGGGTCACGTTCTGACTTTGGAGTGCCTTGATGAGCAGGAGTGTCAATATTATCAGATCTGGAAGTGGACACCGATGTCTGTTGAAGACTAGAACGTGCGGTACCGCTTGGATAGCATTCCATTATTCTGTCTGCATGAGTGGCTAGTATATCAAATGAGGTGCTCGTGTCGAGCATAGCCAATACCTGCTGCATGGGCAGGGGAAGCTTATCAAGCCAGATCTGTCGGAAAATCGCATCATCCATATGACGACCAGCAAGCAAAGAACGCATGTGTCGCATAAGTTGGGAAGGTGTTTGCTCGCCAAGTTCGACTTGCGTGAAAAGCTCACGCAGCATTCGGTTGGCCGACTTGGCCACACGATTAATTACAGCATCCTTCAACTGGGTGTATGGCTCCTCAGCAGGGATCGGATCAAGGAGGTCCTCGACGTCAACGGCAACATCGAAAGGAAGTGATTGCACTACGTATGAATAACGCGTGCGTTCACTGGTGATACGACGCGTTGAGAAAACTGCCTCGATCTGCCTAAACCATACGTGAGGGTTGCTTGGCGTAAATGGGGGCAATTTTAAACAGAGGCTATGGACGTCAAGAGAGTCTGCGTTAGTCTCATTGTCCGTCATAGTAAGTGATATGGTGCGTAATGATAGAAAAGCGGGGTCACCAATTTTGTAGTGTAGACGAGGTTCGAAACTGCTAAGAACCGAGGTGTACCAAATAAATTAACGCTAAGTGGAGAATTGCGTCTAAACTACAAACGACAAAAAAGGACGGCAAAAATGTCAAAGGATTGTTAGAATGCAGACTCACGAAAAACGCAGCTTCTAGATAGCGAGTGTTGTTGAGGATTGTAATGAACTCTGAGCTAGATCCAGAAAGCTATACATCAAGGATGAAGAGCAGAGTCAGGAGTTCAATTGAGACGGCGATCAGTAGAATGCAATCGAGAAATGAAGATCAATCATTGCAATTGACTGAAAGTAATTTAGAGAGATCAGTACAATCGAGATAGCAGCGTTGACATGCAGCAGCGAAAACAGAAGACGTCCAACATGCCGGTTGAAGCTGACTGTTGTATTTATTTAGCACATTAAAACAAGCGATCATAAAGATTCAGGTGACCAAGAAAGATACAAAGATGTAAATTGTACAAATACCTACAGTCCTGATCAATTTTTTGAGGATTTATGTGACTGATGTTAGAATCATGTGCTGGTTTAATGTTTTAAGCGAGCATGGATATTATGGTTTTTTATGTATTATATTTTATAGGGTTACAGGCATTGCCCTTGATGACCCTATTAATGTAATGTTATCATTGCCTACACACAGTCAATATAAAATTGTGGACATTTAAAGTTTTTAGTACAAGCAGGACATAACTAAGAATACGTTTTTACAGTAAAAGGTGAAACATTTTGGAAGAAAAGTATAGCCCGAAAGATTTTAAATGGCTAGTTTTAAGAAGTCATGTTGCGAGAGTCATCTTTTGTCAAATATTATGTCATCAAGCCTTTTTTAAATCAGAAATGCTGTTGGTGGTAACCGTCTCGCTTCGTAACGAGTTCCAAGTTCGTACCACCAGTTGGCTGAAGAAAAACTTTCTGAGGTTTAATCGCATGTGTTTGCTATAAACCTTGTAAGGATTAACACGCAGGTGAGTTTTGCAGGCAAACTTTAAGAAATCCTCCGATCTCCGGGAGCAATCATGGCCTGGATAATCCGGAAAGTTTAGAACCTGTAAAAAAAGAGGAAATAAGTTAAGCTTTTCAATCTGTCCTGGTACGCTAAAGCCCTCAGACCGTCGACCATTTTCTTCGCCCTCCATTACACAACGTTTTTCATCCACGATATACAGGCTGGTATTTCTTAATATAAATTTGTACTCACAAAGATGCCAAATACTGTTCCGAAGAGATCAGGGCGTAATATATTTAACGCAAGTCTGATCAAATGCAGTGTACAAGTTGCCTTCGGAGTTTGCTTTCTTACAGTTTTCTGAGGGCATCAAATTAGCAGTTGTCCACATCCCCAGATCTTTGTGTGTTTCCACATATTTTAATGCAGTGCTATTAATAATGTACTCGTTTATTCGAGATAACTTTTGACCGGCGCTTATGCTTAGGATCACACAATTGGATAAATTAAACTTAAGAAGCCACCTGGCCGACCAGGCACTTAGTTTGTCGATATTCGATTGTAATTCTTTTTCGTTGTCAGTGCAAATGACTTAGGTCCATATTTGTATATCCTCAGCAAACATGAAAAATTCACAATCTTAGTCATTAAGACAGTCGTTCACGTAGACTAGGAAGAGTAGGGGGCCCAAAACAGAACCCTGCTGGACAACACTTTCTACTTTTTGCCCATTTCGAGCTAGAGTTTCCAACAGCTACCCTCTATACTCTGTAAAGTAAGAAACTCTTGATTAAATTGAAAAGATTTCCTTGAAATTCCACGTGCAAAATCTTCCGTAAAGGAAGCCTGTGTGGTACACTATCAAAGGCCTTCCTGAAGTCAAAAAATATGACATACACTTGTTAACCCTTAACTTTGTCTTTTTCCATTTCTCGTGCGACTGCTTTAACATGGTCGTCGGTCTCCAGGTTTCCCTCTGCAGACCTAAGGGTAGGAGTCATTTCCTGAGTTCTCTTTGTACTCCGTATGAAGCCATATAGCATTTTGGTGTGTTCCAAAGATTTTTGCAGTATGTTCAGTTCAAACTTCCTTCGCAGTTTATTACCCTCGCTTTTAAAAAGTTGTGTTGCTGCTTATATTTCCGTAAGTGAGTATCGGAGATGGTTTGTCTGTAACACCTCCAGAAGCAATTTCCTTTTTTTAAAAGAGGCCTGCACGGTAGAGTTTATCCACTTTGGGCGGTTTTTGGTTGTCTTTCTTCTGAGAGGACAGTTGAAATAAACAGTCCCTTTCAATACCGAGCTGAATGTCGTCCAATCCTTATCGGTTCCACCATGTAGTTCTGTTTCACAGGATATCATTGAAATTTGTCGTCTCATAAGTGAGAAGTTCCCTTTCTAATGTTTCTTACCCACATTTTGGATAAATTTGGTTTGGAAAACACTGCATACTCGAAAAACAGCGTTATGTGCTCGCTTGAACCTAATGGCGGTCGATCCTATAGGTCAAGCACATTCTCCTCATCTCGAGTAAAAATCAGGTTAAAACAGTTTATCTGTTGCCCTTCTCTCGTTCATGTTCTAAAGGTGACGTTCTGACAGAGAGGTTTGGCTGTTGTCTGTTGTAATAGTTTGTGGTTGAAGTTATCTGGCATTCCCTGCTCAGTCCATGTTTTCCAGTTAAGACCAAGAGCGTTAAAATCACCAATAATGAGGACATCTTTCTTTTCGCTGGCTTTGTAGAGTTCCTTTATGCCAATGAGATCATGATCGGAAGTCTGATAATGCAAATGGTATACAACCGATAACGTCAGTGGTCTGGAATACTTAGCAGGTATAGTAATAATTAAGAGTTCCATATCGCGTAATGGAATAGGTTTGACAGCCCTAGCGGTCAGCTTGCAAGTGACATAAACTATGACTCCTCCTCATCAACTTGGTCTATCTCTCCTGAAGTCCTGATATTGTCTAAGTGATATTGAGAAGCAGTAATGTTTGCAAACAGCCACGTTTCGAGTGAAAGCAACTGCGATTCTAAGTTTTTCTAGCTTATTGAACAAACTTTGTACATTTTGCGGAGAGGATTTTAAATGATTGATTCGTCGGGGAGACCCAGTCTTAATTGTTACAGGTGTTCGCCACAGAAAAGATACATTAATCTCAACTATTTGACCGTTTTTATTTTTAGACGTTTCTCCCCTCGGCCAATTCTCTCTCAGAATACTCCCCTTAGTTCCCTCATTTTCAGCCGTTCCCTCGGCCCGTAATCCGAATCCAAAAGCGCCTGTTGGTGCGATCCCCGTAAGGGCATTATTCCTTCTAACAGAATTGCTACCTGGGTTTCATCTTCTAAAATAATTTTTAGAGGCATTGGGGATGTTATCGTGTCGCGGCTGGGGTCTGCTTTGCCTAGTCTGAAAGATTTTTGCCCGGTGAAAATTTCCCCGTTCTTGAGGACTACACTGACATATTCATGAAGAAGATCTAGATCGTGTGTCACTCATTCCCTTGGAATGCAGGACGTGGATTCTGGAACGACCCGTATTACGATATTTCGCTTATGATTTATTGGCTGGGTCCTACTTTGGCCGCCTACTCTAGGGTGGGATTTCAGAGTTTGCATTGCTCTTGGATGCTGGCCCTTCAACATGAGAGTGATTTTGGTCCGACGCTACGGATCTGTGACTTACAGTTTTGTATGACATATTACCTTCGTCTTTCAAAATGATCCCTCCCGGTTTCCCTCTTTCCATACTAGAGACTGTTTAACGGATACACCGAGCTCCGTAGAAGCAGCGTCATCTTCCTAAGTGGATATGATGTCTGCGGAAGCTGTGCATGAGTATGTGTTTGTCTCCCTCATGTTTTACCACTACGGACTGCTTCTGTTCGAGTAAAATGCGATGAAGTTTCTTCATGTTCGCTATCTCTATCTTCATCCCCTGCATATCCTGTTCAATTTCTGAAATATTTTGAAGAAGTTTAAAGCATGTTGCAAACGCTTTGTCGTCGTAATTGACATCCAAAAAACGTATTAAACTCTTGGCCCGTTTGGCGGGAGGCCACTTTAAGGACACATGTCCGAAAGTTATTTCATTCTTGTTATTGCATTATTTAAATTAGAATTCGCGAGTTCATCGTGTGGCGAAAGCTCAGTGGTATCACCGTCGTTAACCACACACTGGTGCCTTGTTTCGAACCTCGGTTGTGCTCAGTATTTTGCACGTAATTCTGTCATAATGCGTACATATAGGCCAACTATCATTGGTGATAATAATGTTGAGTATTCTGTTTCCTCTCGTGAGTTTATCAATTACTTGAGTCCAGTTTTTAAATGCAATGAAAGATAACAGTAAGTCATGCTTAGTTGGGGCTGAATGCCCAATCAAGTTAATTTCTGGTCATTTAAATAGCTTTTATTATCTTATTTCAGTATCAGTTTCAGTTTATTTGGTGAGGATAATAGGCAATGCCTTTGAAAACCCTATTTAGCACGTGAAAAACCCTATTTAGCACGAAAAACCCTATCTTATATTCACTGGTTATGTTTGATTCATTGTCCATTAAGTGATTGAGCCCAATATCATAATAACTACATTTACGGGGAGAGAAGAGATATCTCATTAATATAGTTTTGTGGTTCTGAGACAGCATCGTGGCAAAACAAGCTTATCCAGCGAAAAGCTCATTTGAAATATCAAGAGCACTTTGTTCAAGTGTAGTTTTTATGTATATCGAACATCCTCCATGTCGTTTATTTGGGTGGTCCTGTCTACAGAAGGTGTGCTTTACGATAAACAGTTATTAATTTTATATAAATTCCTTTGCACATGTTTTAGTGAGGCAAATTATATCCGGGTTATAAATTTCTATACAGGTTTGGCGTTCAGACATTTTATTAACTATCTCTCTTCCATTGCTTAGAACTATGGATAAGGAGATGATGGGCTGTGGTGAAAAAAACAAGTTGCTGAGGTGTTTTCAATGTTTTTTTGTACTATAAAGGGGGGAATTGAGTGACTGCTGGGAAGAATTTTGATGGATACGATGGGATTTGTGTGCAGCAGTTAGGCCTAAGTTGCGGAGGTGGATTGATTATGTGGTAATTTGTCTAAGGGGGATTTCTTTTGGGAATGTTTGGGAACTAGGTAGTTGTTAAGATTGTTGTGAGATCACGTGTTAGTTGGAAAACTAAAATTTTCAGTTCATTGCGATGCCATGGAGATAAAGTAGCAACAGTGGTACTGTAAACACTGTATTTTCGTCCTGTTTTGTAAGTGATAATTTTTTTCATACATAATTATTTGGTCTTTATAAATAGGGCTTTTTGTTTGCGACGGCATGCGTAATAATGCTTTTGGGATAGGAGAACTACATTCACATCCTTCTTAGCCTTTAGGACTTGACACGGATGTCTTGGACTTTGAATAGTTTGTGTGGTGAGATTTTTGTGTTAGTTTACTCGTTTTGCAGTGTAGCTGAAGTCATTATACTATTCTATAGCAGGTTATATTGACGATCTACCGTTTCTGTTTTCATGCTGTTCTAAGGTGCTGTTAGCGTATTGGAGTTTTGTTTTTGCCTGTTGATGACCGCCCCTTCTAACTGCTGTCACAGTTGAGCGCCAATTTCCACGATCGAAATAAAAATTATAAGAGACGAATGAATTTCAGACTAAATTCAAGCGACCCATCAGGTCATATTTTCCTATCAGTGTTATCTGCTACGACCCAAGTCCAAACTCAAATTTCGTGGTAACGACTGGGTTGAACAAATTGGTTTGACTTATTTGCCTCTCCGCATTACTTACCGGTAGCTTTGGATTCCTGTGGTTTCTGCAGACCCGCCAAGGAAGTTATCCTAAGGTTCCCCTCCATGTTCAAAGACAGCCTGGTTCGTTGCATACACACTCAAGCCGTGCTTTATTTGTGTCCGGAAATTCATCCAGTCTTCCATCCAAAGAGGGCAGTTCCGTATGCAACGTTGTCTCTTGCTGATGGTGATATGAAGCCTCCGGAGGAGTATGGGGCTCTGACATAGGGCAAAAGGCCAAATTGTTTAATCGGTCTTTGTAATGACGTTTCTACTGGTTTTAATGCCGCTATCTACTATTACTATCTACTGCCGTTCCTCGCTTATCTGTCTATCCTGCTTGATGGGGGCACTTGCTTTGACAAGTTGGATCCGTATGATGCATACTTACAAATCGAAGTTGCCCCATGGTCGCGTGAAGTGCTGATACTAAACACACACCACAGTTTCTTCAAATGCACCTGGCTGCCTTTTAGTGTCAAAACCACCTCGGCTCTGTTCCAGCAAACGATGAATGCAATGTGCTCAGGTATTACGGGTATGGCTGTTTACCTGGACGACATCGTCATAGAACGCGCACCTTCTTAGTTCCAAGACCGAGTGTGTGTAGTACAAAAAGCGTGCAGTAATATGGCTTTCCCCTGAAAGCCGAGAAAATTTCAATTTTTCCTTGAGTCAATCAAACACCTGAGATTCATCTTCGACGCCAATGGTCACCCTCCAGATTCAAAAAATATTTTCGTCATCCAACAGATGCCTGCACCCAAGGATTTACAGCAAATAAGTGTATTCCTTGGTTTGATCAGCACGATGAGCTCCGCTCACCTGTCTGCTACAGAAGGAAGCACCCTAGCACTGGTCCTCTGATGGTGAAAAGCCTTTGTCTTGCTAAAGTTGATGCTGTCAAAAGTTTTTGCTGCAGACGCTTCTAATCAGAGAGTTGGTGCTCTCGTCCCCCACCTTATTGCCAACGGGTCTGAAAGGATGTCCATGTACGCATCCCGTACGCTATCACCGGTACAGAGGAAATATGATCAAATCGAGAAAGAGGCATAAGCCATTATCTTTACCGTCAATGCGTTCAACAAAGTTATATGGTCGTAAGTTCACGCTTTGGTGGTTGGTTTCAAAATTCAAACGCAAGTGGATTATATTACATTAAATGATTTTTAAGTGATCAAAATGTGCTTTGTACTTGTTTTTCATAAAAAATTCCGTAAGCACCGGTCTTCGCTTTTTATAATTATTGGTTGTCATTTCCCTTTTGCGTTTTGCTAGTTGTTGCTTGCTGATTACTCATCACATTCGGCAATTTGTATTTTGTGAATTCTAAGTCCTTACACGGCGCATATATTTTAAACTGTTGAATTTTCGCGGAAATTTGATCATAAAATCTACTAGATTGTCGTGAAAAATCGGTTGTCTGATTTTTTATAAATGTTCATCAAATTGCAGCCTTCTTCAGGAGAGCATGAGAACAAAAGTCTCAGCCCGCCGGAAGCTCACCGCCCCTGAAGATAAGCCTTGGTCGATCAAATCTATTAGTCACCGCAATTATGTGTGTGCCTTTTAATGACGCCTACACTGATAGGATGGTGAGAAGTGGCTTGTGTCGGTACAGAACTTCTCCCACGATGCAGAGCCTTTTGAACCTTCATACTTTTTCATCAAAGTTTTGGTCCTGTGTCATGCGTCTATTTTTGTCCCAAAAGCAACATTTTTTCTGCTTTGATTGGTGAATTATTTGCAAGACTATTTTTGTCCCTTTTGCCAAATGCATACAGTAGATGAACTAACACATGGAATGATTTTATCAAAATTTGACTGAGTAGTTAAGCTTACATTCGTTTAAATGGATTTAAGGCTTAGAAAGCCATTAAATAAAGCACATTACATGCCCAATTTGGTTTACTGAAGAAAAACAGGCAGGATTTGGGTGAACTCCGAATGTTCCGGATATACTAGCAACTTCCTGTGCTATTTAATAACACAGAAATGAACGTATTATTTTGTGCCTCTGAGTTGGGAAAGAACACTACTATAAGCAAGAAAATCTTGACTCAGACCCCTAATGGAACCGGAAATGTTTATCTTAAGTCATCGGAAGTCAGCTTAAAGCCGCTTCATTTTATGGTTAGCGACGTTTACTGCGCTAACCGCCTATTCGGGATCCTGAATTACCAGTCGTTTTATCAGGTGCTCCCCTTATTCACCTTGGAGGCAGCCATAGGTTGCCTGGGTTCGTCAACACAACCAGATCCGACGGCGCCATTCCGACAAATCAACCGTTCTCGGAAGCTAATAATGCATTTTTTCCGAGGTACCGCTTTTAGGATCGTTTGCTGACTCCGCGACTGCAGAAAACAAACTATTCCCAAAACGCCGGACCGACCGTGTGCACCGAACTGCGCAGCTCATACAGGTTGACCCGCGTCAGAAGCGGTACTGACCTAGTTATAAATAAATAAAATAGTTTTATTCTGTACTCGTAGGAGTGCAATCATGGTAAATTAAAATTAAATATTCATTTTTTAGTAACTTTTAGAAGGGTAAGCACACGCTTTTCACTGTCAAGTTTATGATTATAAAATGGGTCGACTGATATGAAAAACGGTTTGCAAATATTAAAAAATCCCTGCATGAAGGAAAGGTGCTGAGAATATCCAAATTCGCACGATGAGGAATTCTCTGAGAAGAACACTTGCACTCAAATCCTACGCTGCACGCCACGAACGTGCGCCTGACAGCGTCCCAATGGGCCATGGTCACAATACCCTCGTCAGATCTGATTTTCCCAAGTCCACGAGAAGGACAAAGGTGCGCAAATCAATTTATTTAAAGATGAGAAGCTTTAATTTTTTACCATATTTCTTCGCATTAACCGTACCTTTTCGATTAATTCTCAATTTAGAAGTTCCTTTAACTTTCGTGTATTATTTGTACCTATCAAAATAGACGGGTGGATAAGTTAGTAGTACGTTGTGCAACTCTTGCGGTTCGAATCCTTTTCTCTAGTAATTTAATAAAAATTCTGTCTAATAGTTTATAATGTTCGAGAAAAAATTTAGGAAAATACGCAAGCTTGCAACCTGCCCTCCATCATTAAGTACTAAAACCATGGATGGACCTATGTCTGGCAACTGCAAGGCTTCTCAGCCTTTTCCAGATATTAAAAATTCTAAAATTCCTTTGGTTCATCTTAAACCTATTGATCTTCTGGCCGTTCAAACGTACACCTCGTCCTGCAATAAAAGATCTTCATCTGAGGAACTATTAGACCTCCTGCTACCTAGAACTATGACTCATACCCCCGAAAGACTTATGCAAAAGGCCCTTCAAATCAGTGGAGTAAGTAGCTCCGAAGCTAAGAAGCGGATAAAAGGCGGGCATTATTTTATGCTACGTAATATTCCAAATCGTATATCAGCTATCGATTTTGGGCATCTGTTTATGCAAAGCTGTTGTTTGGGACTCAGAGTCGCGTTGGACAAGAGAATGCGTTTGCTCAGCTGTAATGTCCCAATATTAGCCACTCTATCTTCCTTGATAGAAGTCGATTTCATACTGTCAAGGGAGGAGATAAGTAGAGAATTCGGCCGAAAACGGCATTGCTTAGTTTCCTCTGAACTCGCCCTAATACAAAGGAAATTGAAAACAATTTAAACTGTCAACAAGCAACGCAGAAATGACTGCTCCTGATTTCATGTTGAACAAGTCGCATCCAATGTTATCTACTGCCTCACCGGTTGAATCCCAGTTAAATCTGTACGCAAATCCACTATGATTGACCTCGTGGGATCTCAAGACAACAGTACTTCTCTTATTCCCACACCCAGACCACCAGTAACTCCTCGTCAATTATTTCACATTGTTAGTTCAACGAAAAGTCCAGCTAAACTCCCAGCCACTCGAAGAAGTCAAGGTTCTCCGCGAAAAAAGCCTAGACGATCGCCTGCTACTCCCCAAAAACACCCCCAAACCAACTACTTCGCGTTTCCAACTACCAGCACACCCAGACCCTCTAGAGAGGCTGCTTAACCAAACATGCCAACATTCTCGTCTCGGAATGGCTCTTCTGTTCCATTTTCAGCAATGCGCCAGTAACACCACAACATGTTCCCTCTACGGTCGTTTTTCCAGTGGCCTCCTAATACGAAAGGTCCTAATGGACTAGTACACTCCCAGACCCCTGTGTTACCTCACTGGGAATATTTTGCAGTATCCTGCCCATGGGTTTACCAGACAAGCTCCAATAGCGGTGGTGCTCAGTTTCCGTCTGTCATTTAACCCCTCCATATCTTGCTCCTGTTTACCCGCATCGTGCGCTTGTCATGCCACAACTTTTTCCAAAACCAGGTGGGAGCACCCATTCACTACGTTCAGTGGCCTTTCAGCCACTGTATGACGTAGCTGCTCTCCATCAAAAACAGCCAGATCATCCACTAAACTGTTCATTCTAAATGCCACCTCCTTGCTCAGTAAGATGCCCCCGAATCGGACTCTGCTCTTCGTCCACTCTCCAGAACATTTATTGAAAATTCAATCGCTCCCCTTCGGATCATCCAGGGTTGGACTGGTGCTGTCCTCGAAACCATAACTCTTACCCCCTGGGACGTAACCGTAGCCATTCGACGGTTTCATCAATCTCATACTCCTGGACAAGATGGCGTCCCGGTCAGTATTATAAAAGCCCATGCTAATGATATTTTCTCGTCCATTCTGTGTAAGATATTTAATCTAGCTCTCGAAACTGGAACCTTTCCCCGTGTGCGGAAGAAATCGTACATTCTGCCTATCCCCAAACACGACCAATCTATGTCATTTGACGACTTTCGAGTGTTTCAGAATGGCAGGCTCTTTATGTATGTTCGTGATTTAGAAATTTGCCTATCGATACAAGCCGGCAGATCGCAACATCGTGCTAGAACACTTAGAAAATGAGCTTCAGGCCTTTGCCAAATGGTGCTGCACATTGCACCTTTCCCTTTTTTGGTAAACATGTTCCGATATGGTTGTTGCCGATAATCATCAGCATCAAATAAATAAACAAATTATTTTATTCGTTATCTTAATTTTACCATCAAAGTAAATAAAAACCCAAGATACATATTCAAATGAATTTCAGAACGACTAAGCACAGGCTGCTTTCCGATCTCCACTGGGCTCGGTTTCCGACCACTTAAGTGGTGGGAAACCTGAGCTAGGTGGGAGAGCAAATGACTGCGGATAATTCACGTAAGGACTGTTTGGGAGGATAAATAATAGGGCGTTCGTTGGTACCCGGTGTGCGGAACAAGGAATTATTCGGGGGAAATAATTTGATCCAAGGGGTTTATAGACGAGTTCGGTTGTAAAGGCTTAGTTAGTCGAAGACAGCATACCATCAGATGGCATACAAATATCTTTCTTTTAAGTCAGATTAGGATTCAATTTTGAATCCCTTCATTCTGACGACTTGCCTCGGGTGATTTAAATTTACTTACTTGTACTTGCTACGGCTACGATCATGCCCGATCCAACCAGCCTCGATGATGTCATGTAGTGTACCTCTCCATGCGTGATGATTTGCGGCAGCAGACCTGGATAGCTCAACCCATTCTTTTCTCCAGCGACCGACGCCGAAAAACGAAGGCCCAAGCACCGCCTCCATGTCTTGCCAAACCGGATCTAGCTAGGTTTTTAGTTTACCTCCTCTTCAACGCCTCCAAGTGGACAACGGCGCCTGATAGAGAGCAGTAGAACTCAGCTCATGAAGCAGCCGACGGAGGACGCGCCCAAACCACCTCAGTCGTCTTTCTTGGATGGCTTCAGATATCCTGGCGATATTGTCACAGCTAGTGCGGACTGCCTGTTTGAGACGTTGTCGGTGTACTTCACTCGAAGGATGGTCCTCAGGCAACGATGGTCAAATACCTTAAGTCTTCGCTCACCTTCCACGCGCACAGCCCACCTTTGACAACCGTAGAGGAGGACCAACCGGACGGATGCACGGTACACGCAGATTTTCGTGGGACGGAAATGTCACGTCGGGTCCATAGATACTTTATAAGGACCGAGAAATCCCGGCGACCAGCGTAATTTCAGGAGACAATGCGGTCCTTACTCTCTCCATTCGGCAGTATTTTCGCCCGAAGTATTTGGAACTGTCTAATTCTTCAAGTTTACACTCAATAATCCCAAAGGGTGCTTTCTTTTGGTCAGGGATTCAGCTCAAAAACAATTCAGTCTTTCCAGTGTTTATGGACAGGCCAACCGAAGTAGCGACCTCATTAACTCGCAATAACACACACTATAGATTACCACAGCTTGAGGCTAGCAAGGCAATACCGTCAGCGTAGTCTAGGTCCGTCAGGAGGCTTCCAGGTGCAATTTCCACGCCATAAGAACCGTGTAGGGCCCTTCCGAGAATCCATTCAATCGCGTAGTTGAATAAGAGGGGCGACAGAATGCAACCTTGTTGATATAAATGGAAAACTCGGAGGACTTCACTGATATGGCGAAGCTGTCGAGCTAGCTGATGTAGACGGGTTCGCGAACGTTCTGGGAGGATTTACGAAAATTATAAACGAGAACTGTTAATGATGCTAAGCTGGAGGCTGACAAAGGCTTTTGGCGGTTTGCGGGCGAGAGAAACCAAGGTCGGATTTCACAGCGGTAGGATTAACTGACCCCTTAATGTTAATGGTATTATGAGCATTTGGCTGAGAGGACGAGTTTCTTTGAGAAGAGGGACCCATTTCTTCGCTTCGTGGGGTAAGATCACGAAGAAGTAAGTAAGAATCTGGATGGGCAAATGCAGAATCAACCTCGACTGGTGAAAACAAGTTGACTAAATAGGCAGATTTTGCTACAGGATGACAGGCGTTTGGAATCCGCTCTCTTATATTTGAATCAACGCATACAGTCTCCAATCTTTCTATAACTTTTCACAACTTTTGATCATCAAACAAAGGTTCCCTATCACAACGCAGGCAATAAAATTAATCTTTCGCACACATTTGACCGTTCAACCGTAGTTTCCAACGATATCCACAGTATAAGAGCGCTACCGCCAAAGGCCAAGGAGACTGCAATGGCCATTTCTGGCTTATTGGCCGTCATCAGCCAACCATACCTAACCACAGGTGTTGTGCTACTCCAGTTTCGATACCGCGACTTGTTTATTGGAAGCCCAACGCTCTAACCATTGAGTCACGGGCTCACAGTCTTGCCAATTTATATCGGGAACATTAACAATGGTATACAGGCACTCAGCGATTGGTTACGGGACTCGCTCGTCCCGTTGTATCTTGGGGCTCAGTCTCGAAGAACACCGAATACCCTGTGGTAAATATATTTATAAAGTCGCAGTAGGACCCTCTTATAGGTCAGTTACTATCGGTCCGAACTCGAGTACCAAGATGAAATGTAATTCTCATAGTCGGCCTTACAAGCAGAATAAATTCCACTTTCACGTGACTATTCCTAGCGGCGGCCGTGGCTCAGATGGGAAAACGCGTGCCCTAAAGCTGTGCTCGAACCTCGGATATTTCAGACAGAAGTTAAAGTTCACCAACTGACAACGACAAACAGGCCACATCCGTCATTAGAAAAGCCTATTGAAACTGAGACCTTATGCGAGAACTTTTTGAGCAAAACCTGACCAGTATAATGAAGTTAAACAGCCTTACAATCAATTAGTTGCTGTTGGTAACCAAGAAAAATGTCTCATCCCTAAAAGTGCACAATCTCGTCAGGCTCATAGGAATTAGTCTGCGCCAGTATTGCGGAACACAGTGAGGAAAGGGTCTGTACGCCATTCTGGCTGGGTGTGATGTGATGGCATTTTTAAAAAGTGGAGTAGAGAATTGATAAGAACCATGGTTACTTCAAACCTTAAATGGTTTAAATTTTAGTTGTGTCATCGACCATCATTCCTTTAAGATAGTCACAACAACGACAGTAAAAATTACTTTATTGGCGCTGTGATGGTATAAAATAAACTACACACTCCTAACGAACTTCTTCGACTAAAGATTCTAAGGTAGATTTCGGTTTTAAAAAAATTTTTGACTCTTGATACGTTTAGTATGGCAATTTTCTTTAAACTGATCACAAGAAGCATCAGTGTCCCGGATAAATTGATGAAATATAGGCCAATAAAAGTTAATTATCTTCAGATAACCCCCATAGCAGGTCGTTCGGAAGATCAAATAACCCGCAGAAATGAGCGCTTGTGTTACTAACATTCAAAACGGATCTGAAAAGAACCTAGTCGGTTAATTTTTAGATGGCAAGTCTCAGAAAGCCACAATTGTTCAATAACTGCAGACTGCCGCCCTGGGCTGGTGCACTTAGAAGGCCATCGAGACGATTTATTTTATCGGCTCTGGATAACGAGTTACCTATAGTACGACTGACGGAATTTCCTCTTAGATAAGCGGAGACAGTCGGAGCACTGTTTCGCTAGGTTGCAAATACGAATTTGGATCGGCTTTAGCGGGCCACACTGATATCATCGGTATAGCTACTTTCGGAAGAGAGGTCCGAGAGACACTACGTGATCCCGTCATATTATTTGACAAGTATAGAAATCGCGGTTTACGGTTTCCTATCTACTGTTTGCGGCGCGGGTGGCAGAAGTCGAAGAATCGTGCAGATGCACTCTCGACCGAAACATCATGGGTGGCGGTATCCTTTAAGCAGATTCCTACAGTAAGACTATCTTGCTGAAAGCCCTACACGGACCTGATTCTTATGGTCAACCTATGGTTTGAATAATCGAACGAGTGATCGCGTACAGCAGAGCGGTTCACTGTAGTGAAACTCGGAAGTTCCCTAGCAGTCGGAACAGAACAACCCATCAATCAGCAGTTAAAGACGCTTACTGGCCGAATACCATTCTCCGTTCAGATATACCAATTCGCAGTAAATACAAGGTCCTGTTGCAGAAAGGACACGTGCACAATATCGACGCCGAAAATGTACGACCATGGCGCGGACTGTAGCATAGTTTTGAGAGCTAGGATTACAGCGGGTTAGTTAGATCAGTAGCCAGGTCGGAAAATTTGAGAAATCAGGGATGGCATATCAATAGTGACCATTGAGCGAGTGGACTTGCGAAGATAAATGCTTAAGGAGCTAAAACCACATTCATCCTCCTGCGACCAGTCCAAGGCGGATACAAACTTAAATGCAATTAGAGGTAGGCCAGAGCTTCGACCGCACCACAGATTCTGGCCACTAAACGGCACAAACCAGAAGTCCCTCGCACGCCTGCTCGAAAACGGAATAGCCTCAGTTTAGGTCAAGGACTAACAGCACTGCTCTCCTTATCGACCGAAACTACGTCGAAGACGTCCAAGTGCAATCCCCGACAGTGTCAGTTTACCGGTCACTCACAGCTACTGCGACACGGCACAAACAAGGTGTCATTGGCACTATGGTGGAAAATACGGAGTCATCTGCTGGCACAAATCACCCTAAATGTACGCGAGCTTTGGTCTGAAAGACGTGCACAGGAGGCAAGCAGATTCCGCATCCTAGTGCGGAGACCTACTCCCGAATATGCGCCCAGTCATATGACAAACGCCATCTACCCGCTAGTAGCGTGGGAGCAGAGATGACACGGACTCCAAAGCTACTCTCTAGTGCTAACAGCCATAAAACAGAAAGGGGGTCCGGAACACAAGTAAAAAGCGCCAGATGGACCATTGCTAATAGATAAAAGAGCACTAAATAAACACAAAAGATCGCAGTCACTTCTTTCCAATAATGCAAAAAATACCAGATATTGGATTTCACCTCTGAAAGCGCCTCGGTAAATTGGTCTCGAAGGCTTTCCTCCAATCCTTGTGCTGGCGGTAAGAGAGAAGGATGCTGAGAACGATGTTGATCGGTAGGGCAGACGACTTTGTTTTGTTTGCCGCACCCCAACCCTGCGGGCCAAATTTTTCGAGTGGCAAACGCGCCGATTCAATCGCAATGTCATTAGCGGCTGCCAAACTAGCACCCTAAAGAGATGAAACAATCCCAAATTTAGGGGTTTGCGGGAAAGTTGTTAGACAAGCAACTGAAGTCTTGTCTTCCGATTGAGCGTAAGCCAACTAAATGGCTCGGCCTCAACAGAGGTGAGCTCAGATCGGCCAGATGTTAGCTGACAGTGCAAAACAAATAAACACACCACGATGCGTCAATAATGCACTTAAGTCGGACGGGCACTACGGGTTGGTGGTGGAATGCTAGTGGAGTGAACCAGCCATAGACAGGGCAATGCAGCATTAAAACCTCAAGTGTCGGCTCATTAGTGCTTCTAACGCTAAAACAATAAACACAGGATGCTTTTCAAAACTACGAATAAGAAATCGTTGACAAACCCTTCGGACATTTTCATCTACAAGTCCACCAATCACGTAAATAGTGTCTGTTTCAAGATCCAAAAGGGGTGACTGAGCATCGGGTGAAAGGTAGACCAGTTTAGAGGTGGGGAACGCCATGGTCGGCGATAATGAGTGAAATCCAATCTAAAATTTTCGAGGAGTTGATTTAAACGCTGGGTTGCAAGTTGGGATATAATAAACAGTGTGTTGTGAAATAGTTCTTGCGACGGTAAACATACAAAAACGACCCATGATATAATGAGACCTAGCCTGGCTGATAAGTCAGGTCAAAGAGGAGACCAGTTAAAAAAACAAGGGCACTCGTGTGGAAGCAATAAATCAGCAATAGGTGGATGCGACCACTGCCGGAAGTAACACTGGACTGGAGCCCATCTTCTTAACTAGGTTAGGGGACGAGACAGTAGCGATTCCGTTTCGCTATGGAGGTCCGGGTCCAACCTTGGGGAACATTCACAAGGCGGTAAGCGATCACAATCGAAAAGTATTTGGCTATGGCATAGCGGGTTGACGACCGATAAAAAAATGACTATTTCACTTCCCTCTGTCGTTGCTGGTAACACAGTAGATGTGCTATTCCATGAATAACCGAAATTCTGAAACGTGTTTTCGGTTCGAAAAGATTACAGATAACAGCCTAATTCCTAAATATTTCAGTCACGTCAGGAAGCCGACTTTTAAAATAGCTCTCTTACGGCAACGTGAAAAACTCCAATCAGTGAAAAATAGCTACTAAGTTAGCATGAATTTTGTACCATTGAATGTTGATGTCTTTATAGATTTAAACATATTCTATGGAAACATACCCGAAGGTATGCTTTCTTGTACTAATTTGGCTGCAAATTAGGTCTTCTCTCAATTGTACACTTAAAATGGAATATCATATGGCCGTTAAAGTTCATATTTCTGAGATTTTAAAAACCATTAGATGTACATTTACAAAGCATGGTATCTGTCCATTTAGTAATTTTGTTTATAAAGTATGCAACACGGTCCACATCAATTGCGCAATTTTACAAGCATTACGTGACATCCTCCTAATAAAGTAGAGAAATGTGGGATTTATCCTACATGGAATGTACGTGGTTGGTAGCCTGCAAATTCAATTCAAATGTAACGGTAGGTCGAGTTGGAAATAATTCGGGAATTATAGGTTTTAGTAAAACCGAACGAAAGCCTTCTTCAAGCATAAAAGTTGAAGAAAACATAATTTTTTTACCAAATTAGTACATGAAAAATATTGTAGTGCATTTTTTCTGCAAAATATTTGTGAATTCACAAGGACATCAATCAAAAAATTCATCTTAAGTTGTCATTTCTTACAGGACTGTTTTTTTCAGACAGCCGGAAATAAGCTCATTAAAAAGCTGGCAACCTGACGTGACTGAAATATTTCGGGATTATACTGCATGATAATTAATAATGCGACCTTATTTGAGTAATCTTTACTAATCTAAAACACATTTCAGAATTTCAACTAAATTTCACGAAATGTCAAATCTAATGTACTTTCCGAACATCGCGAAAGTGGGTGCCACTAGTGGCAGATAACTAACGTTATTAAACAGACACATAAGTAGTAATTTAAGACCCATGGATGTGCCCGACGAAGACTTCCAAAAGGCCTTCTCACACTTGCTTTGGCGACTATGCGTAAGCTCTAGTCCCTGTTGGAGAGAAGTTCACGTGAGCAGAATTGTACTTAGCATTCATGTTAGGTAGTGAACAGGAGCTACCGATTTCTACCGCAGCGATATATATTCTGACCTAAATAAGGTAAAAAAGCAGGGCACTCATGGACTGCAAAAAGGTTTTACCTTGTAGTTTCAAATCCCGAGCACTTCTGGCGGCAACAGACACCAAGAGCACTTTCCATAGAAAAGTTGGTAAGATGAAGACTGAAGGGCTCTGGGGAGCTCTTATTAGCGCCGTAGGCACGGCAAAATTGTTGCGCGAACTTGCTGCGTTCCTGGTAAAGTGTAGGGCTGTATATAAGCAGAGACGGCTAGCTACTTTAGGAGACATCAATGACTCAAAAGAACAGTCTATGCATATTTTTGGAGCGTTCATCAGGTTTTCTATCATTCTTTCACGGGAATGGCGGACAACTGTTCGCTTAGGGACGTATTTTCCAGCTTTAACGGACTCTCGTGTGATGAGCGCATCGCGTTCGCGTCTACGACGTTTTTCATCCTTCCGCTTTAGACGCCTAGCCGCCAATCGCTTCTCTGTTCCAGCGATGTTCCGCATCTCAACCTAAAGGAAAATACACGAAAATAAATACTGGCATAATGGTTACGTTTATCGCCGGCACTCTACATAATTTTCTACGAAAGGCATACCCACAAGGTGTATGTAGCTGCATTGTACCTTCTAAACACAGACAACAACAATTCCAGGACCATTCGAAGCATCTTTGTGTAGCCCACAAATTCAGTGCTAGCACCGATTTCGGTCAAATAAGATGTAAGTCGTTGCCACCAAAAAATCCAAAGCTCGGTGCGTTTCATATAGAAAAATTCGAACAAGCGAGGTTGTCAACAGGCGCAAGTCGTATTTTCATCGATATTTTTGCCCATGTCCTAACACGCTCCGATTCAAATTCATCAGGGATGCCCCTCACTGTTCGCTGTTTAAGACTTACCCCTAGAATACCGTCAAGCAATTCGAACACCACAATACCTAGGTCAGTGAGCTCTAGCGTAAAGAACACTGAGTGGTCTACTTTACTGGATTCCTCGGAGGTTTAGACCAGAAATCCGATCTACTATATCTGTGTTGACTAAGATTTTCGGCACAGAAACCTACGTACTCCAAAACTTTGGTCCAGTGGTTCGCCAATAATATGCGAGCTGGACTACTCAACCGCGAAGGAACGCTTGTTAGTAGATGCCGGAAGTCGCGAACGTTCCCGAAACCTGGTACCCAAATTCTGCCGGCACACAACCTTCATCATTACATGCATGTCTGGTGCCGAATCCCCAACTTATGCACTCGAGGTATAATGACTCGCAAGTCAAATTCCGTCTCATTCTATACCCCAAGGGCCTACACAACTCGTCTGGGTGATAGGATGTGGTAGTTCCCCTCTCGCAACAAGTGAACCGTGCACTGCGTGAGAACCGGTCAATGACCGGATGGCTTACGTATGAAATAAAGGTTACGAAAGATAGCTGAAAGGGGCCCTCAACGTAATCTGCTGATTGTTGCCGAGGGGCAGGATTGTCGGACTTGATCCGGCAACCGTGACCGTTTTCGGCTAGGTTCTTAATACGACAATGGTGATAGAATGTTGTAAAAACCAACAAACACGTGCTTTGGGACTACCACAAACGTCTTTTTACCTGATATTCAAACGAAGACCAAACAACCGGTCATATGGACTGCATTCTAATTGGTTCAAATTTGCGCAGCTGCCAAAACAGCCAAATTTACTTAGTTTAACGAGCTATTTTCTTCGTTTACGTCGCCCTTTTGACCACACTCGTTATATGCTACGCTTTTCATCACCTACAACTCACCTACAGCTCGTTCTTGGGGCTGTCAGTTTACAATTTGTAGGTCTCCACCAGACAACACGCCAATCTGTTGACAATTTCACCCTTAAACAGGACCGGTTGACCAAGCAATTCATTCACGAAAACGCAACGTAATTACTGCCCTTTCCGACGTGAACTGTTCGCTAGCGAAACGTTGGTTTAGCGTTTTTTTTTTCTCGTGCACACAAATCATAGAGAGCTTCAGGGGCCGATATCTATTAAAGACCCCATGGGTAAACCTACTCGATGGCCGTAGACAAAGCATGATTTCGAAGCCAATATTGACCGGGCTCAAAATATATGAACGCGGACGCCTTGTCCCATTTAACCGTACCCAATTAAACGGATGAAGACACGTCACACCCATATGTGAATGCGATTTTCGTGAGCGAAGGGGCATGAGATCTTTTGGCTCTCGACAAATAATTTGACCCCGACAGTTACTATATACCGACATATAACACAAGGAAAGCATAAACCCAACAAATAGGAAACATTTAGATCCAGCCAAGGTGCCCGTTACCTCCTTCATTAATAACCGCACGTTGCCAGTGAAAACGATATCCTCTTCTATTGCAACCCACACAACGCACCCATGCCCCGTCGTCCTCAGGCGGGTTGACCAAATTTCGCGGGCGAAAGCGTCAATAGATCGGGGCACTTTTTGATAGACGTTAAAATCGTTCGCTGGCAGCCCTAACAGTTAGTTGCTTATAAAATATTCTGACATGCATCTTTGCGGCGATAAGGAATTTTGTCAAGATTTTGATTTTACAGTTGTAGACGATAAAAATCGTAGCATGAAACGAGTTATGCCAATTAGGGAGACGTCAACGACGAAGAGGGATAGCTCTGGGGTGTTTCGGACTGATTGTTAGACAGCAGCAACTACGAGCGTGTCTGGTCGTCGTGTCAGTGGTTAATGGGCGTGATCGTAAGTTAATATCGCCAAGGTTATAGATAGGGTGAATAGGATCCAGAACTTGCTGCCGACAAAGCAGCGCCCTGCTTGCTTTTCACTGTGTAGGTGCGACCAATATCGTCTGAATTTAATTGTTTCTCAGGGCTTGGACCCGAATCATCGGAATATCCATATTCTACAACAAGGATGTTCACGCCTCCCTCGACAACCATTGATCAATATTTAGCTTGCAAACAGTAGAGTAACTTAAAACGACGAAAATGTATTAATCAACGCGGGTCAGTGGATAAGGGGAAAAAATTATCAAACAACGACGATGAGGCCAGTACAGGGTACACGACGAGGATGATCGGTGTAGATAAGTCGGCTGGTCGGTAGTAGATTCGGTAGTGGACTGACTCGTCGGCCGTCCGGACTTAAACCACCGTTACCGTAGCTAGATAATTGAACAGAAATGAAATAAATTAACCTTCCCCCTCAGCCGACCACTGTTACAACGGTAAATGACGTAAATCCGGTGCCGTTTGTCATAGGTATCACTGTGGTGTCGGCTTCGCTAAGTTTATAGGCCGAGTCCTGGTTCTCCCAGCTAACACAAGGGTAAACCTCCGCGAATTACTTCTATCCCTCCGTGACGTTTTCACTTGTGATGACATAAATATTGGTCGCACCACCCACATAAGCCACGCTATACATAATGGTACGGCCAAACCAGTTTGGCAGCCTCCCAGATGAATACCAGCCGCTTATGGTCAGAAGCCAACGAACTCTTGGATAAAAAGTTAAAAGCTGGGATAATAAGACCTTCCCGCTCACTATGGGCATCACCAGTCATGTTTGTATCAAATAACGACGGAAAGTAGACTAAGGGCATTTAAACGCATGAAAAGTTACTCGTTACCATTAAAGCGCATCAAAATAAATCCTGATACCCTAGCCTGTGCCCAATGCTTCTCCACGCTGAACCTTAAGACTAGATACTGGCAGGTGGAGATAGAACCCGCAGACCGACATAAAATAGCATTCATGTTACTTCCGGAGCTACTCGCAATATATATGGTGCCTATCAGACTTTGCAATGCTGCAGTCACATTTAAGAGACTTTGGTAGGTAGTATCAGCCTATCTATTCCCAAAACACGGTTTAACGACGTTCATGTGATAGACTTCGGCAAGTCAGTGGATGAACATAACCCCTCAGGGGTAGGGACAATCTTACGAGACGCACTTCTACGCCCCAATCCTACGAAGTGCACCTTTATCGAGCGGAAAGACGTATCTTGGTCATTAATTCAGTGTAGACGGTATTTATGCCTCTTCAGAAATATGAGGCATTAAGCGTATGTTGCAGATATCGACATGCACGACCCAAAAGCGAAGCTTTAAAGTGGGCCTTCCCTTCTACTATCGGTATTTCATTCTTCATTTCGCAGAAATCGCACGACCTCGGCAATGACTCACAGAGGAAGAACGGTAATTTGTTTCGCAAAATGCGTGCCAAACGGCTTTAGAAGAATTAAAAACGCGACTAATATTTGCACCTATCCCAACGGTTGCATTAAGAATTAGAAATTGCAAATCCTCCGCATTTGGATCACGGTCTGCCACAGTCACATCAAAGAAAACTGAAAAGAATAACAATGTACAGAATGTTTATACACACATGAAAGAGCTCCGTTCTTTTAAAGCGGATGCCCTGACCATCAATCGACTGCAGCTCCAGCAGCAGATGAATGTTCTTTAAATGGTCCATTTAAACAAGCATTCTTAATCGGGTAAAACTAAGGATAATTTAGGAGCGAGTAAGCATGTATTCGTGCTATGTAAAGGAACGTAACTGCATATCATGAAATTATATATTAAAGCTTAGTCAGTAGACCACCAAATGCACAACTGAAATGGAACATAATAATTTCACTAAAATTGACGGGGCCGTTACCTCGTCAATCACCCTCCGGTTAAGCCCATAGGTATAACCGTGTGTTTGCTCGGTAAATTCTGACGGTGATCAATTTTGATGACATCCATTGGGTGTGAAAGTCTGTGTCAGGAAGGAAGGCACATCTCCAAATAAGAAACGGACAAATTGTTCAAGTGAAAAGAACATTTCTTTGGCCGAGGGCAGTCACCCTGAAAGCCTAACTGTCCCTTCTCAGAAACCAAAAACGTGCGCGCTTAAATTATTCGTATTAAATGCCAGATCTCTGCTTAATAAGATGCCATTGCTCCAGACTCTGGTTTTCATCCACTGCCCCGACATTGTAATAGTTACAGAGACTTGGGCAACACCCTGTGTATCCAACTCTGAACTCAATATTCAAGGGTACGACTATATTCGTAACGATCGACACGAGGGCCGTGGCGGAGGAAGCTGCATCTATATTAAGCAGCCACTTACCTTTCTGCCGTTGGATTATCGACAATTTACCGCGGTAGAAGAGAGTTATTGGCTCCGAGTAGTTCTTAAAGATAACTACTCTTTACTCGTCGGTTGTGTCTATCGCCCCCCAAACGCAAGTGGGGATTACGATCTCCGTCTCTCACAGGCATTTCATGCCGCAGTTGACCTAAATATGAAGTACTGCTTGATTGCAGGTGACTTCAATCTCCCTGAAGTTCATTGGTTTCCACCTTCCGGTCCTGCAAAGTTCGAAAACTTGCTTGAGGCCATAGATACTGGCATGTGGGATCAGGTAGTTGATTTTCCCACCCGAGGATCAAACATACTTGATCTTATCTTCTGCAGAGGTTGTCAGCCACTGTCAGTTTCACCTTTAGACCCACTTGGGAGTTCAGACCATGCTATAGTTGTTTCTTCACTAGAAATCGAGGCTGATGAAACGTTTTCAAAAAATATAGCTTTTTCCACGATTTCCGATCAGCAAATATGGGGAATTACTAACACATCTTAATTCCCACGATTGGACTAACTTCTTTCTATGTTTGGATGTGAATGTTTGTACTGATACATTCTACCAAGTTCTAGGTCCACTCATTTCTCGTTTTGTTCCTCGTAAGAAAAATAATTAATGTCAAGGATGAAGTCTACCTCCCTTTACCTTTCCGCCGTAGATTGCGTAGACTCTCGCGTCGTTTTCATCGACTAAATGACACTTCCGTCCTGCCATTGATCCAGCAAATCTTTGAACAGGCTAAGAGGCTCTCCGAAGAAAAAGCGACTAGCTGAAGAGGTTAACTTTGCCGAAAACCCTTCGTACAATGTTGCAAAACTCTTTTCGCGGACTGTAAAATCGTAGAGAAAAAAACGCAGTACCCTGTACTTCGAGATGCTTTTGAAACCCTATTGCTGACGCTAAGTTGACGGCTGATAGCTTCAATGCTTTCTTGTCTAGAACTTTCAGTGAACATTCGGTCGCCCCTTTCCAAACGTCCGGTTTGGACCGGTAACGTCCTCGAAAAACATAACTTTTACCCTCTGGGGACGTAACCGTAGCCATTCGGCGTTCTCGCCAATCTTACAGTCCTGACCAGCTGGCGTCCCGGTCAGCGTTCTAAAGGCGGGATGCAAATGATATATTTCCGTCACTTCTATATAAGATATTCAATCTTGCTCTTGAAAGTGAAACCTTCCCTATTTTATGGAAGGAATCGCACATTTTGCCTATACCCAAACACGGCAGAACTACGTCATTTGACGACTTTATTATTATTATTATTTTATTTATTGCCAGTTTACAGGCAAGGTCAAAAGGAATATATACAGTAAGGGGTCCAGCTGACAGTGAAAAAAACTCCTGATCATTCTTTAAGGTATTTTCAGGAGAAAAAACTGCAGCTTGTTGAACAGATTAAAGTTTAGGACAGGGAAGTGTTGACACAGGTGCACAGTGTAGTACTTCTCCTTTCGGTGTTGTGGATCTGGTCTTCTGTACTAGCAGCAAGTATGCCGGCGAGCGGCTGCTAGCTGTAGACTGAGGAATAACCCGATTACGGACTGCAGAGCCAGCAATATTGCCTTCAGCATGAAGTCCGGCATAGGATTCAGAGTCCGTGGACGCCATCAGAACGGAAAAAGAGCTTCCAGAGAATCAGCACCCAAAAATTCGCGGAAGGTGTCCTGAATGTAGAAAACTAGTGACAGCCTCGTAAACAAAGGATAGTTTTGCTGAATTTTATTACTTCTGGGTAGTTTATTCCAGATTGCTATAGCATTTACCGAAAAAAACTGACGGTATTTAGTGGTGCGTGCCAAAGGAAGAAATAAGAATACATCTCTATGATTGGTGCGCCGACAGTGGTCGAGCTGCCTCAGGGATGTAAGGGGTTAAAGGTAAAACCGTTTAAAAAGCTTGAACAGTAAAAAATAGTCCCTTCTGTAATCTACGAAGCCACAACGGGTCGAGGCTTGTAAGCTCACAGCGTTGTTGGTAGGACAAGTTTCTGTGCTCTGAAGTAATAACTCTTTTAGTAAAGAAGTGCTGGACTGATTCTATCTTCCTCCGTTCACTCGCGTGCAGAAGGCTAAATAGAAACGAGCAGTATTCCAGACTAGGTCTGACATACATTTTTATAAAGGCTGGTCCTAATATTGAGGGTTTTAAAATTTCTGAGAATAAAACCCAGTGGTTTGGCGTGCTTTAGAGACAATCAGGGCGCAGTGATCTGACAGATTAAGACTACTAGAATATGATATGCCCAGATCCGTTATAAACCCGGGCACATTTAAGTCATGACCGTCTATGCTTAGATGAGGCTGATGGTTGTCACAACTAACCATAACGGAGCATTTGTGCCAAGAGAGCGAAAGGCGCCATGTGCGACACCACTGAGCGAAGGCTTGAAGATCCTTTTTTAAGAGCTCAAGCACAATGTGGCGGTCGACCGGTTTATGACGATAGGCAACTTTTAAATCATCAGCGTACATAAAGGGCCTACCATACTGAAAACAATCAGGAACATCGTTCACAAAAAGGCAAAATAGAAGCGGGCCGAGTACACTACCCTGAATAACGCCACTCCTCACGTGCGTGGGGTTGGAGATAACATCGAAATTTTTACCCGTTGTGCGCGATCATTCAAATAGGAGGATATTAAGTTCAGAAGCTTGTTACCTATGCCGAAGGAAGTAAGTTGTAGCAGGAGGAGATCGTGGTCAACACGATCAAAAAGCCTTCGTGAAGTCGAAATAAACGGTGTAAATTGCAAAACCACTATCTCTAGATTGTAGCACATGATCAAGAAACCCATGCTGAGCCGCATTAAGTAGGTTATTCTCTGTTAGGTGACGCATCAACTTGTCTTTAATCAAGGTCTCTAATATCTTCGAGGCTGCTGGCAGTGTATTTATTGGCCTAAAGTCGTCAAATGACGTAGTTCTGCCGTGTTTGGGTATAGGCAAAATGTGCGATTCCTTCCATAAAAATAGGGAAGGTTTCACTTTCAAGAGCAAGATTGAATATCTTATACAGAAGTGACGGAAATATATCATTTGCATCCGCCTTTAGAACGCTGACCGGGACGCCATCTGGTCCAGGACTGTAAGATTGGCGAGAACGCCGAATGGCTACGGTTACGTCCCAGAGGGTAAAAGTTATGTTTTCGAGGACGTTACCGGTCCAAACCTGGACGTTTGGAAAGGGGGCGACCGAATGTTCACTGAAAGTTCTAGACAAGAAAGCATTGAAGCTATCAGCCGTCAACTTAGCGTCAGCTATAGGGTTTCCAAAAGCATCTCGAAGTACAGGGTACTGAGTTTTTCTCTGCGATTTTACTGTCCGCGAAAAGAGTTTTGCAACATTGTACGAAGGGTTTTCGGCAAAGTTAACCTCTTCAGCTAGTCGCTTTTCTTCGGAGAGCCTCTTAGCCTGTTCAAAGATTTGCTGGATCAATGGCAGGACGGAAGTGTCATTTAGTCGATGAAAACGACGCGAGAGTCTACGCAATCTACGGCGGAAAGGTAAAGGGAGGTAGACTTCATCCTTGACATTAATTATTTTCTTTACGAGGAACAAAAACGAGAAATGAGTGGACCTAGAACTTGGTAGAATGTATCAGTACAAACATTCACATCCAAAACATAGAAAGAAGTTAGTCCAATCGTGGGGAATTAAGATGTGTTAGTAATTCCCCATATTTGCTGATTGGAAATCGTGGAAAAAGCTATATTTTTGAAAACGTTTCATCAGCCTCGATTTCTAGTGAAGAAACAACTATAGCATGGTCTGAACTCCCAAGTGGGTCTAAAGGTGAAACTGACAGTGGCTGACAACCTCTGCAGAAGATAAGATCAAGTATGTTTGATCCTCGGGTGGAAAAATCAACTACCTGATCCCACATGCCAGTATCTATGGCCTCAAGCAAGTTTTCGAACTTTGCAGGACCGGAAGGTGGAAACCAATGAACTTCAGGAGATTGGAAGTCACCTGCAATCAAGCAGTACTTCATATTTAGGTCAACTGCGGCATGAAATGCCTGTGAGAGACGGAGATCGTAATCCCCACTTGCGTTTGGGGGGCGATAGACACAACCGACGAGTAAAGAGTAGTTATCTTTAAGAACTACTCGGAGCCAACAACTCTCTTCTACCGCGGTAAATTGTCGATAATCCAACGGCAGAAAGGTAAGTGGCTGCTTAATATAGATGCAGCTTCCTCCGCCACGGCCCTCGTGTCGATCGTTACGAATATAGTCGTACCCTTGAATATTGAGTTCAGAGTTGGATACACATGGTGTTGCCCAAGTCTCTGTAACTATTACAATGTCGGGGCAGTGGATGAAAAGCCAGAGTCTGGAGCAATGGCATCTTATTAAGCAGAGATCTGGCATTTAATACGAATAATTTAAGCGCGCACGTTTTGGTTTCTGAGAAGGGACAGTTAGGCTGTCAGAGTGAATGCCTTCGGCCAAAGAAATGTTCTTTTCACTTGAACAATTTGTCCGTTTCTTATTTGGAGATGTGCCTCGCCATTGGTCCTTCGTGTTTCCAGTTCTATTATTAACTGTCTCATTTTTTAGTCTCTCCTTCAGTCCGTATTCCGGTTGAAAAAACTTCAGAATGCAGGCCCCGTAGGGTTGTTTTTCTCTGTAGCAGGAGCTGTGCCTGTGCTTCGTTTTCCAGATGATTTTAAGAGGTCTTGGTCGAGAATTTGATTCGGGTGCGGACAGAGCTTTCCCCTATTCTATATGCCTTGAGAATGTGGATGGACTCGCCGTCCCGTAGCATCGTTTTTGCATACAATTGAAGGAGATCCAAGTCATGTTTGACTCGCTCCTTTGGAATACTTGAAGCTGACTCCGGGACCCCTTTAATGACTAAATTATGTTTTCGACTCAAACGAGGGCCCGTTTGTAACTCAGATCTTTCAGCTGAGTGAGTACTGGTAACCAATTCACTTGGCCCGGTAGGTCCACATGAACTGGGTGTTGGGCAGGCTAGAGCCAAATCTCTGCAAGACTTGTTCTTCTTAGACCTTTTCTTCTTTGGCTTAACGAACTCGCCAACCTCTTCAACATCGTATGTTGGTGCATCGTCTACCAGTGATGTGGCGATGGGCGGTAAAGCCAGATTAGTGCTGATGCTACCTGAACTAAGTACCGGTAGAGTGGCGCAAGGACAAGATGGGGCTCCCTTCGGAAGTAGCGAAATTTCCTCTGGTTTATCGGGTCCAGCAGTCGCGATATGTTTAATGTGACTTTTTATGTAAGCTTGAAGAAGCTATAAAATGAATACGAATTTTGCTTTGTTGTAGGTTTTATTACGAACAAGGGCGTTTTTAGCAGTTGGGCGAGATATAGATTTTTTTAAGTTATCTATTTCTTGTCTTAGATTCCTTATTTCCTGCTCCATCCCTGAGAATTTCTGCTGGAGGCTGAAACACCCCATACATGTTTCGTCTTCGTAAGCTACATTAGTTAAGCTTACTGAACTTTTTACCCCGTTTAGCGGGAGGTGAACAAATAGCAGAAAACGATGGTTAAAATTGTTTTCTGCTTGTCCATTAACTTGCTTAACAAGATCCCCTGCCAATATGGCCGAGTGGGTAGAGGCGCCGAGAGACGGTCCCAAGCAGCTTGGTCGTGGACCAATTTTTTGTGACAATAAACTTATGGAACTTGAGTTTTGCATGTTATAATTGCCACAAAATTAATAGAGAGTCAGCTGAGTTTTCAACAATAAGAATTTGAAAATATAAGGACTCAGCCTTTGGTTTGAGTCCCTTCCGCGATTGAGAGCAGATGCAGGGATCACACAGCCGGCGTGAGTTTCGGAAAGCAGCAAAGATCGAGGGTCCAAGTTGCAATTTATAAACTCAGAGGAATATAAAGACAATTCTTTAATAGATTTTCCAACACCGTGTCTTCTACACTGAGGTAGAGACTTAAAACTCGTAGGCTCGAGGTACTTGAAATTCGAAACCAATTTCAAACAACGCGCCATGTGCGAAACCACTGAGCAAAGGCCTGAAGATCCGTTTTTAAGAGCTCAAGCAAGATGTTGCGATCAACCGGTTTATATCGATAGACAACTTTTAAATCGTCAGCGTACATAAAGGGCCTACCATACTGAAAACAATCAGGAAAATCGTAGACAAAGAGGCAAAATAGAAGTGGGCCGAGCACGCTGCCCTGAATAACTCCGCTCCTCACATGCGTAGGGTTGGAGATAACATCAGAAATTTGTACCCGTTGTGCGCGAGCATTCAAATAGGAAAATATTAAGTTCAGAAGCTTGTTACCTATGCCGAAGGAGGCAAGTTTCAGCAGTAGAAGGTCATGGTCAACACGATCAAAAGCCTTAGTGAAATCAAAGTAAACGGTGTAAATTGCAAAACCGCTGTCTCTAGATTGTAGCACATGATCAAAGAAAGAGAGCTGGCAAGTGTCACAAGACCTTTTTTCGAGAAAACCATGCTGAGCCGCATTAAGTAGGTTATTTTCTCTTAGGTGACACATCATCTTTTCTTTGATCAAGGACTCGAAGATCTTCGAGACTGCTGGTAGTGTATTTATTGGTCTAAAGTCGTCAAATGACGTAGGTTGGCCGTGTTTCGGAATAGGCAGTATGTGCGATTCCTTCCATAAAGTAGGGAAAGTTTCACTTTCAAGAGCAAGATTAAATATCTTATACAGAAGGGACGGAAATATATCGTTTGCATCCGCCTTTAGAACGCTCACCGGGACGCCATCTGGTCCTGGACTGTAAGATTGACGAAAACGCCGAATGGCTACGGTCACGTCCTAGAGGGTAAAAGTTATGGTTTCAAGGACATTACCGGTCCAAACACGGATGTTAGAGGAGTTATGTAAAATAAAACTGCTGCACAAAGGATATAAGAATGCCGGGCAAGTTAATTTTGATGATGCGGCATACTCATTTTTGGCGAAGTATGGAAACAGAATGCGTTGGGGAAATAATCGGCTAGTCGCTGCTGACAGATTACGACATAATAAGTAAATTGTTTACTTGGAACGGCACGCAAGATCGAAGGTAGTTGGTTCAAATTGGAAGATATGTGAATTCTCGAATTTAAAACTAATTTTTTCGTTTCCTGTCGTTACTATCTAACTTAATTGTTGACAATTTATTATTATTTCTTACTCTTTATCAACTGCACACACCTGCAATTATTGCATTTAGCAATAGGGGATATAAACAGTTTTCAACTGTTTCACCCGATATACCCTCCTAAAAGTTCTTAAAAATTTACGTATAATGGACGGAATCTAAAGATGAATTCTAGAACTAGAGTTGAAATTTAAGAAATATATTTTAGTTCCAGCGAAAATAGTTTTTAGTATTTGAGATAATTTTTCATCCTGTGTAGTATCTTCGCTAATTCTATTTTCAGTCTAAACTCGTCACCTATAAGATTTTTGCTTACATTGCTCTGCCTAATACATACTTTATTACATATCTTACAAAAATTACATTTCTTATTACGCAAAACGTCACTAGTGACAATTTTCCTTTTGTATTATCGCTTTTAAAATTAATGATAGTTAAAAGTCAATACGAAACCTCAGTCACAGGTCAGACGCAAATCTCCTCTTTGCGTAAAATTTCCACAAGAGCAACCCACCTTAAATGTGAAGAGTCTAGACCTTGCCGCCCTGGAAAATTTTAATAATTTTATGTCTCAATATGGTTCTCTGTTCACGATCCTCAGTACCATTTCAGGGAAAGTTGTCCTCACTCACTTCTGAACAATATGAGAAACTTGAGCCATTTATAAACATGGTTAGTGCTGAGTCATATGACCGAGATAAGAGAAGTTTCAAATTTATTTTAAAAAACTTTCCCAAGAGTAAAATCCCCTGAACTTTGCATTTCATTTCCTTCACTTATGTGGCTTTAACTTTAAAGTCGCAGAAGCTTAAAGGTTATCTTCTCATGGCAAAATCCCGCAAATTCTGGTCTAAAATTTTTTTGACAATTGAAGTAGACATTATTTTCTCAAAGCATGAGCACTCAGCACGATAATTGATAAAAAACACGCTGTTAATCTGTAGAGATAAAACCCCAATTGAATTTCGGATTTCAAACTCATTGGCGAACGAGAAGTCTAGGTCCATAGGTACAAAACCAAAAGTTATCTCAGAGGTAGGCACCAGAGCTAATGCAAGCCCACGGCCCTCCGGATCAACAGGAATTTCAATTCCACTTGAACCTTCACCCGTTCACTCTGTTCCTGTTTCGAATTATATCGTGTCAACGCCAATGCGTTCCCCTACCAAGCAAACCACGCATGCTATATCTGTCAAATCTAGTAAACCTAAGAAAACACACAGAAAAGCTAAGTCACTTGCTAAATCCTGCCTCAAAATCTGTTTTGTCATTTTGGCGGGAAACTTGCTAACACCTCAGCATCTACAACAGATGCAAACGCTCACATAAGCATTTTTCCCATACCACAAATTATCCAAAATCCCCATATAATTTTGTGTTCTACGTAGGAAAGCAGATTTCCAAAATCATTTATTTCTTTTTAAAATGCACCTTATTCCCCAATTTATCCTAAATTCCCTCAAATTTCGTTTCTATGCCACCCAGTGCCTTTCCCATGCCACAATGTAGCCTACCCTTCCATGATTTTCCTCCTTCTAAGTGTAGCTTTGAAATTGGTTTCGAATTTCATGTCCTTCGATCCTTCGAGTTTTCAATCTCTATGTCAGTGTAGAAGACACCGCACCGGGAAATTATTGAAGAATAGTCTGTATATTACCCTGAGTTCGTAACTTGTGACTTGGACAAAAGGATTATGTGGCTTTGAAGAAAACAAAACTGCCACTGCTGAGGATTCTTCATAGCCTCAGGATTGATCTCAACTGGAATTTTAAGCCTCGATCTTTGCTCATTTCTGTAACTCACGCTGGCTGTGTGCTCCCTGCATCTGCTTTCAATCGCGGAAGGGGCTCAAAATAAAGGCTGATTCCTTATATTTTCATATTCTTATTGTTGAATATCCCAACCAACTCTCTGTTAATTTTGTGGGGATTCTTACATCAATAACATTTGCTCTGTATCCCCATATAAGTATGCAAAACGCAGGTGGCTTAAAATAAATAGGTTTATTGATTTGGCACAGCTTGGTGCCGTCAAATCCTTAGAACACAGGAAAAAACCTAAAACAAACTCATTTTTTCATTAAACACTTAAGCTTTGGTTTGTTTGTTTGCTTAAATAGCAGTGCTAAAATGACGAGTTTGTTTTAAGTAAACAAAACCTGTTTTCCAAGGTTTAGAAATAGCAAAAATGAAGTAAAAACAGCTATACCGAATGAAGTTTATTGCCATGAAAAATTGGTCCGCAACCTAGTTTCGCACATGTACCGCAAAATCGCGTATGAGCGTCTATCGACGCCTCTAACCACTGGACCATTTTGGTAGGGGATGTTGATCAGCGAATTAATAGACAAGCAGAAAATATATGCAACTATCTTTATTCTGCTAATTGTTCACTTCGACTAAATGGGCAAAAAGTCTAGTAAGCTCAGTCAATGTAGCTCACAAAGATAAAATTTGTATGGGTTGTTTCAGCCTCCTACAGAAATTCTTAGGGATGGAGCAGGAGGTAGGCAATCTAAGGCAAGAAAGAGATGACTTAAAAATATATTTCTTGCCTCAACTGTTAAAAAATCTCCTATCCATAAAAAAACCTAACGCAAAGCAAAATACGTTTGCTTATATAGCCTCTTCAAGCTTACCTTATTCTCACATAAAAGCCATCCCGTTTACCGAAACGCAGTATACCAGAGGACGTTTCGATATTTCGAAAGGGTGTCCCATCTAGTCCTTGCTCCACACCATCATCACTAAACTCAGGCAGCATAAGCAATAATCTGGCCATTCAACCCAGCGCTACATCGCTACTGGACGTTACACCAACGTGTGATGTTGAAGAGGTTGGTGAGTTTTTAAAGCCAAAGAAGAAAAGGTCTAAGAAGACCAAGTCGTACACGGACTTGGCTGCAGCCTGCCCAACACCTTGTATATCTGGACGTATTGGACCAATTGAACTGGTTACAAGTACTCAGTCAGTTAAAAGACCTGAATTTCAAATGGGTGCTCGATTGCGTCGAAAACATAATGTTATTATAAAGAGGGTCCCATAGTCAGCGTCAATAATTCGAAAGGAGCGAGTAAAACATGCCTTGGAACTCCTTCAAATGTATGCAAAAACGTTACTAACGGACGGCGAGTCCATCCATATTCTCAAAGCATATAGAATAGGAAAGGCTCTGTCAACACCTGGGTCAGGAGACTGGAAGCAGTCTTTTGTCTCTTTTTCCGACTAAATGAATGCTCAACTCTCCTAAAGCATTTTGTCACTACCCGCGTTACTCTTCCTTATAACCTAAGAAAATCTGCACTTTTTAAACCTCCCCCGGTATCCTCCACGTGTAAATGCTCTATCTTCTTTGCTTCTGGGTATAGCTTTCTTTGGAATATTTTGCCAATGGAAATAAGATCGTTTACTTTTCTATCTGCATTCAAGTGAATACTGCACATTTATCTTAACACTGATTATATTAACCTATTATTTTCCTCATATTTTCCCAGTAGCTTTCTCTATGACTCAGAGAAAGGACCAACGGGAATTTAAGTGACACTCTTGAAACTATTCTCGCTACCTCGAGTCCTCCATGAACCATAATGTCGCCTTATATCACCAGTCATCCAAACGATGAAGTCATTCGGACGTACAGATTTGGTGATCCACAGTCTAAAATGCTGCCGTTTTGTTCGATTCTTAGCATCATCAGAATTAAATTCTGGATCTACACATTGTCATAAATTTATTTCGTTACTAATGTTTGTTTAGACAGTGCCTTGCCGGTGCTAACCAAATATAAATTCTAAATTTTTAACACCATATTCAAATCCTTGACCAAGACTTCTGAAAATCGTCTTAGAAAACGAAGCACAGGCACAGTTCCTGCAACAGATAAAATCAACGCTACGGAGTCCGCATTCTGAAGTTTTCTCAACTGGAATACGGGCTGAAAGAGCGAATGAAAATGTAACAATTAATAATAGAACTGGAAACACGAATGACCAATGGAGAGGCACATCTCCAAATAAGGGACAGACAGATATTTCAAGTGAAAAGTGCATTTCTTTGGTCAATGACATTCACTCTGACAGCCTAACTATTCCATTTCAGAAACAAAAAACTTGCCCACTTAAACTAATCGTCCTAAATGCCAGATCTCTGTTTAATAATATGCTTTTGCTCCAGACACTGGTTTTCATCCACCGCCCTGACATTGTAATAGATACAGGTCAAGGTTAAGGCGCCAAGTCGATTTTCGAAAGCTAAGTGAAATCTCAAATTTTGAACGTATCGCTTCGTTCCGTGGTGACGTTATTGGCTAAATTAATTATAAAAGTTTTGAATTTCTAACCATTTAGAACAAAAAGTTATTTGCAGTAAGCATTTTTTTATTGTCAACATATCAACCAGTTTGAAATCAATAGCAGCAAATATTTTCTTTACCCTGCGTATCCTGCGTGGATTGCACTCATATTTTTAGACGTTGGATGAAACCAACAACCTCAATTCATCGTAAACTACCTGCCTCGGGCCCCAAGCGTTGCCTGATTGCGCCCAATAATCTCAACATTGACTCAAAATGCAACCTACAGTTAAAGCTAAACAGCTAAATCTGTCCGCTTTACAGAAATGCAATTACTTAATGATGAAGTTTGGGTCTATTTTATCTATACTCGGCAACATGTTCAATGGTAACATATCCGATGTTCCCCCTCAGGATTGCAGACGTCTCGATTCGCTTGTTCACTTGGTCGGCAGCGAGGCTTTTGAGAGACAGAAACGTAATTATAATTTTTTCCTAAAAAATGCTCCCATGCACAGACGCCCAGTTGGCTTTGCTATGGACTTTTTGTACTCGGGTGGTTTCAACTACAAAAGAGTGGAAACAAAACACCTCTCTTCGCGTAGCAAGAAACCTCCTTTCTTACTTAAATTGTTTTAAACAATTAAGGTGCACTCAATCTTTGCTCAATGAGGTTGCCTTTCTTGCTCCTTGGAAATGACAAAATGTTTCCTTTTTCGAGATCTGACACCAATGGAGCGAATAAATGGGTCATTCCTATCATCAACTTCTCAAACTTATATTCAAAATTTTGGTCGAATTTCCACTTACCTCAATGAACCGGTTAATTTATCTCCTCAGATGTCCAGTTCAGTCATCCCCTCCACTCCATCTTCTCCATCGTTTTCATCACGGCCGATTAATGAAATCTCAGGTGCTTTTAGTCCACCTGTAATGTCCGCAACCTTTGAATACTTACCATCATCAGAATTCAATTCTGGATCTACACATTGTCATAAATTTATTTCGTTGCTAATGTTTGTTTAGGCAGTGTCCTGCCGATGCTTACCAAATATAAATTCTAACTTCTTAACACCCTATTCAAATCCTTGACCAAGACTTATTAAAATCATCTTGGAAAATGAAGCACAGGCACAGCTCCTGCTACAGAGAAAATCAACCTTACGGGGTCTGCAGTATGAAGTTTTTTCAACCGGAATAGGGGCTAAAATAGCGAACGAAAACGAGACAATTAACAATAGAACTGAAAAAACGAAGGACTAATGGTGAGGCACATTTCCAACTAAGGGACGGACAGTGGTTCAAGTGAAAAGAGCGTTTCTTTGGCCGAAGGAAGTCACTCTGACAGCTTAACTGTTCCGTTTCAGAAACCGAAAACGTGCCCTCTTCAAATATTTGTCCTAAATGCCAGATCTCTGTTTAATAAGATGCCTTTGCTCCAGAATCTGGTTTTCATCCACCGCCCCGACATTATAAAAGTAACAGAGACATGGGCCACACCCGGTGTATCCGCCTCTGAACTCTCAATTCTAGGATGCGCTTACATTCGGAATTATCTACACGAGGGCTGTGGCGGAAGATGCTGTATCTATTTTAAGCAACCACTATCATTTCTGCCGTTGGACCATCGACAATTTACCGCGGTAGAAAAATGCTGTTGGCACCGAGTTGTTTGAAAAGATAACTACTCTTTACTCGTTGGTTGTGTCTATCGTCCCCTCAATGCCAGCGAGAATTACGATCCTTGTCTCTCGCAGGTATTTCATGCCACAGCTGACTTAAAACTTAAGTACTGCATGATTTCAGTTGACTTCAATCTTGCTAAAGTTCATTGGTTTCCACCTTCCGGTCTTGCAAAGTTCGAAGACATAGATATTGGCAGGTGGAACCAGGAAGTTGATTTTCCCACCCGAGGAACAAACATACTTGATCTTATTTTCTTTAGAGGTTGTCAGCAATTTTAAGTGTCACCTTTAGATCCACTTGGGAGTTCTGACCATCCTATAGTTCTTTCTACACTTGAAATCGAGGCTGATGAAAATTTTCGAAAAAATATATTTTTTCCGTGATTTCAGATCAGAAAATACGGGGAAATTGCAAACACATCTATTTTCCCATGATTGGACTAACTTCTTTGTATTCTTGGATGTAAATAATTGTACTGATGTATTGTACCAAGTTATAGGATCAATAATTTCTCGTTTTAATAATAATTGTATTTCATGCCGGTTTACAGGCCTTGTCAGATGAAATATTCAGTGGGTAGAGGCTGGCAGTGAAAAAAAAACTCCTAAATATCTATCATTATAAGTGTTTTTTTCTATCTTTATGTTATTCAGGAGAAAAAAATGCCGCCTGTAAGGATGATAGCAATTCAGATCAGGGAAGGGCTAACACAATTGCAGTCTGTATGCAGTCTCTCTGTCTTTGCTAGTAACTGGGATTCTGCCCCAGGCAAGAAAGCATCCGTGTACGGTTGCTCACTGTCTGCCGAAGAATTCAACGGTTGCAGGCGGCAGAGACGGTACCGTATCCCTCAAGGTAACACCTGGGGTCAGGTTCAGATGCCGCGCACTCCGTCGAACAGGAAAACAGATTCTACCGTGTCGGTGCCCAGAATTCTCGGAAACTGTTCATTTTTATCGAAAACTTTTTTAGAATTTATATTTGGTTAGCACCGGCAAGGCACTGTCTAAGCAAACATTAGTAACGAAATAAAGTTATGACAATGTGTGCAGATAAAATGTACAAATACATAACTTGTCCTGCTATGTCAACAGTTAGCGATGTTTTAAAATTAATGGTGAACTAGAAAAAATTAGGCAGTGAAAAAAAAACTCCTACCATAAAAATGGAGGCAGAGTTCAATAAGCCTTCATTTTTTAATAGAAGGTAGGAGAAAAAATCTGCTGAGGAAAAAATGGTCAGGTGGTAGAGTAGGGTAAACGGTAGTAGCAATTCAGAATGAGATAATTAAACGTCGAGGTGATTAGTTCTTGATCACTTAGACGTATGAAACAAAATCTCATGAAAATGCGTCAATGAACTTAAGTCCTCAGCATCTTAGGATCGAGAATTGAATTCTGATGATTGTTAGTATCCAAAGAAACGGTAGCATTTTAGACTGTGGACCACCGAATGTGTACGTCCGAATGACGTCATTGTTTGCATGACTGGTTATATAACGAGACATCATAGTTCATAGGCGACCCGAGGTAGCGAAAATATAGATTCAAGAGGGTCATTTAAATTCCCGATGGTCCTTTCTCCGAGTCATGGGGAAAGCTACTGGGAAAAGATGAGGAAAATAAAAGGTTAATAGAATCAGTGTTAAGATAAATGTGCAGTCTTCGCTTGAATACAGATAGACTAGTTAACGACCTAATTTCAATTGGCAAGTTATTCCAAAGAAAACTATACCTAGAAGCAAAGAAGAGAGAGCGTTTACACGTGGAGGATGCAGGAGGTATAAAAGATAGTTTTGCTAAATTTTAATACTTCTGGGTAGTTTATTCCAGATTGCTATAGCGTTTACCGAAATAACGGTATCTAACGGTGCGCG
>WEDG01001174.1:0-12865 GCA_017591395.1 Schistocephalus solidus | reverse complement strand
AACTACATCTCGCTCAAATATACTGATAATGATACAAGTTCACCTGTCACGCTGAATAACAAGTAAAAACTTGCCCAATGTCTTGCATTCTTCTGAAGTGTTTGCCTACTCTGAATGCTTTTTTATAGAGATATATATTCTGAAGCTAAGTATATTAGTAGGTTTTTTAAAACCAGTGAAAAATCCGTTTTTATTTTAAAAAGGTAAAAAGGGAATTGTCAAGTCAAAATGCAATTTTAATGATGATAAGTAAAGTCCGTCAAATATCGGTTTGCAAACCACAGTGCAGAAGCCCGAAATCGATTACATTTTTACCTACGAGGAAATAGACATTAGTTAAAAAACAATTACGACTATATGTGATTGCTCAAATTTATTTATTTTAAATAAAATATTCCATGATCATCTTACAGTTCGACTTTGATTACCGTGAGGTCACACTCTTTTGGCTGCCTTATTAAACGCAAACAAAAAGTATATAAAACATATGTCGACTCACAAATTCATAAGTGAACTCTTACAAATGTTTTAATATTAAATTAAATCTTTAACGTTTACAAATATAATTTAATGTAAAAAATAACTAATATAGATGACAGTTCGACCGTCGATTTCGACGAGGTCCACCGTATGCTCCACACCCAGGTGGTGCAGGGACGGTGACTTGCGCGTGAATTAGTTTTAAGTGATAGTAGCCTTGCGCTGCAGCTACCGCACTCTCTCCTCCTCCCCACCTGAGCCTCGGTGTCAAGACAGAGTCAAGAAGACCGGAGATGGGAGAGGGCGCAGGTGGCTGGCGCGGCCGGAGCCGCCCTGGGCGTGCCACCACACCTGGCTCCGGATCCCACGGAGTGAGAGTGCCATAAAAGGCCACATTAAGAAGGAGCCATTGCAACCTGACTCTCAGTCCGCCAGTCAGCCACTCCACACAAAACACACATTGGGCTGACCACGCGGTCCGAGTTATCCCGTCAGTTGGCAACCTTCCAAGCCACGGCTTTAGCGCACCGTGATAGTTTCAAGCGCGTCAGATTGTTTATAGTGAGGAATATGCACTGAGCTGTCGACCTCACTCTCTCCCCCACCCCCACAGTCAGACTACTGTCCGAGCCGGTCAGTTGCCTGATGTGGGAGTGGGCGCATTGGCTGACGGATCGGCGTACCCGTCTTCGCGCGCCACAGCACGACCTGGCCCCCATAACGCACACACCAGGATTCACAAACTCAGGGGATATGGAGCAGCCATTGCCGTCTGATAATAAATATCCAAATGACCGTTATAATATTTCAGGTACCGGGTGCTTTCATGAATTATTCCACTTCTGTTTGTACCTTGTGAGGCCAACCATGATATCTCATAAATATTGACAAATGCTTCTGCATTTTCCAAAGATATACTTATGCACATCTATTCTTTTGGATGCGGTTCTCAATTTTTTTGAATTAGCTCTAATGATTCTGGTCTTCTTTGCTTTATAAACTGCACATTTCCTTATGGCAATATGGATGAAAGATGAATTGATAATTTGATATCTTCTTAATGAATGGCCTTTAGGGTGTATAATTGGCTTGACATACGCTTGCATGGCATTCCTGCACGTATAAGAGAATTGAAGCCTTTTATTTTTGCGGATGAAATACCGCTTTATGCTAACTCTCGCGTTTTTTTTCGATCCGTATTAAAGGGGTTATTCTGAAGGGCAACGGGTGAAGGCTGTGAATATGCCATTCATAGATATTATGCTAAAAGAGGAAGAGACAGTCATGAGAAAATGATAAAATGGGCAGCTTATGCCTTACGAGGCTTGTTCGTTCAATTGGCTTCGGATATTTAAGGTACATAATGACTGCTCTCATGATGTTTCACTCTGCCTTTTCCCTGTTGAACCGTGCGTCTTGCTGGGTCGGCTTTGCACCATGCCACTGATTGTGTCGCCTTCGTCGTTCCTCCTGACAGATTTGCCGTTTCAGTCTGCAAAACGAAATTACACCTTATTAAGCGAATTGCACGCTAGACCGTCACATATTAAGACTTTGTTAAGAATATAACTGTCTACAGGTTTAAGAGATATGGGCGCACTTTCATCGCACGCATTTAAATTGCCCTATGAATCATTGAGTAGAGAAGATTTATTCACACTGATCATATATGATCATCACGTTTTGGTTCACAAGTTGAATTTCAACCAAATCTCTTTCAATATTCCGTGTAAAATGCGTGTAGTAAAATTGAAATGAGGTTGGAAATGATTGATTATCAAATCACAAATTGAAATAATTTTTCAGTGTATTTTTTATACGTTATATTTATCGTTCAACGATACTCCATGGCGTTTATCTTGTCCTTCCTGCTCTTTACGGGGAATGCGTATCGCTGTTTCATACATATCCTATATGGCTTCAAAACTCGCATGTTCCACTCATCGTTGAGTTTCAAACGAAATATCCAAAGTTATATACGCTACCGCGATTCACTTAGGCATATATGAACTGCCAATTTGTTTTATGGAGACAGAAGTGAATATTTTTGCCTTATTGCCCGTCATCAACATAATGAACTGTCTGCAGCCAAGTTTCAAATATTAGTAGCTTCATCTCATTAAAACATCATGCTGCAGATTAGAAACCAATATTATTTGTTTTGGTAACGTATGTACATTCTGCCATTTTCCATACCTGATAATTCTACATGACCATAGTACTCCATTAAATTGGCGTTCGTGTGTCTACTGAATGATAATATTCAGATAATTGTCTACTTCAGTAATTTGCATCTGCGGGTTTTTTAAGAAATGAATTTTCATACGTGATTTCTGTTTCATAAGACATGAATGTGAGCCTTCCTAAATTAACTGATATAACATTTATTTAAATGATTTAATTTGCACATTGTTTAATATCATTTTTCTGTTTACAAATGTGATGAGAAATTTGCATAATTTATTAAATAATCGTGATGTGACTTTCGGGTTGTAATGCTTAATAAATTTAGGATAACGATCATACAAAACATATCGACTCTCAAAAATTTTAATGTTTACTTTCAAGAGAGCAAATTTCTTAAACTATATCCGTACAGATTTTACAATTTAGAATAAGAACACATATAACTGGAACACTGCAATAACCATAACTCAAACTTAGCATGTTCTTTTGTTTAAGCATGCCTGTAAAACTGATTCCGTCTGAAAGGACCCTTTGATCACGTCTCTTTCGCTTGCCGTCAGAAACCAGCATCTTAAAATATACCGATTTTTAGGCTCATGGCCAGTTACACATCGTAGTGCTTTAACGAAGCAAAATTTATTTTAGCTCAGCATTTAAAAAGGTTCAATTTTAGTGTTCAACCACACTTCTTCACGTTCTGCTTTTCAGAAGTTTTTCTTTGTCAAAAATGTGTTTCCCATATCTGACCACTTAAATATTGATTTCATTTCACTGACGTTTAAGTCATCCTTCATTTACACCAGAATACCCTACATCAACCACACTACCAAGTGTAGTTTAGGTAGATATTCACAACCCATGATGTTTCAGGATGTTAGGTTCGGACATTTCTGCCTTATAAGCCGGCATCAGAAGAATTAACTTTTATCATTAACTTTCACCAACTATGTTCCGAATACAAGTTTTAAACTCTCCTTTAAAAAATGCTGCAGAGTTAAAAATATTTTGAGGTCTTTTAAGGACGAACATATAGTGCACCCGTCATGCTGCAAAACAATTTAAAGAGTCCACAGTTGAACATTCTTCTGGCATTTTTGCGTATTCTGAATGCTTTTAAAGAGACATATTTATTCACTAGCTTATTTTGTAAGCATGTTATTTGAACCGGGAAGCGCACCGTGCATTTTATTTAATAGGAGTTATAGTGGGCGTTCTCAAGACAGAATGCAAAGGTAAATAAGAAATCGCTGTTGCCATATCGATCTCCGTTTGAACAGTGCAGAAGTCCCAAAACGATTGCATATGTTTAAATACGGATAAACAGACGTAAGTTATACAAAATTACGAATAAATTTGATTAGTAAAAAATATTTTTATTTGTATTTTTTTTGGTTACGTATGTAAATGTTGCCTCTTTTCCTGCCTGATAAGTCAACATGACCATAGTTTTCCATTTAATTGCCGTTTCTGTGTCTTCTGAATGATAATATTCAGTTAAATATATATTCCAGTACTTTGCGTCTGAGGATTATTTAAGCAAGTTATTTTAATCTGTGAATTCTGTTTCATAGGACATTAAGGTGAGCCTTCATAAAAAAGCTGACATTAGCTATATAAAAGGATTTAATTTGCACATGGTTTAGTATCATTATTCTGTTTAAAAATTTTATGAGTAATTTGCATAATGCATTTGATATCCTTGAAGTTACGTTCATTTATAATGCTTAATAAATTAAGACTAACGTCGTACAAAACATATTGAGTATCACAAACTGAACAGTTTATTTGAATGAAAAAAAATGGCTTAAATTATATCCGTACATATTTTACAATATAGTATAAGAACACATACAAATCGAACATTGCAATGACCGTAACTCTAACTAAGCATATTATTTGCTTTAGCATGTCTGTATTACAGATACCTTCTGACATCAGCTTTGGGATCAATAAAGGCACCGTTGATCACGTCTCTGTCGCTTGCCATCAAAAATTGGCCTCTTCAAATATACCGATTCTAGGCTCGGTGTCAGCAAAATAATGTAGTTTATTAACGAATCAAAGTTATGTTTGCCGCGTATTTGAATAGGTTTAATTGCAGTGTTCAACCACACTTCTTCAAGTTGGGCTTTTACATAACTTTTCTATTTTTAGAAATGTGTTGCCCTTATCTGACCACTTAAATCTAGATTTCGTTACACGCATACGTAATTCATCTTTCATTTTCACCGAATCTCCTACATCAGCCATGCAAACAAGAGTGTTTTAAGGTAGATATTCACAACTTATTATTTTTCCGGAGGTAAGATTCGATATTTCTGCTATAGAGCCAGCAGATGAATTTAATTTTTATCAACCATGTTGCGATTACAAGTTTTAACCTCTCCGTAAAACAATGCTGCAGAGTTAAAAATATGTTGGGTTTTTTTAAGTACGAACACACAATGCAACCGACACGCTGCATAACAATTAAAAAGCCCACAATTGAACATTAAAATTATTATTTGTATTTTTTTTAATTTCGTCTGTACATTCCGCCTCTTTCCCTGCCTGAAAATTCATCTTGACCATAGATTTCATTTAAATTGGCGTTTCTGTGTCTTATGAATGATAATATTCAATTAAATGTATATTCCAATACTTTGCGTCTGTGGGTTGTTAAATAAAGTAATTGTCATATGCAATTTCTCTTTCATAGGACATGCATGTGAGCCACCATAAAAAAGTTGGCATAAGCTACATAAAAATGACTTAATTTGCACATTGTTTAATATCATCATTTTACTGTTTCCAAAATGTGATGATTAATTTTTCATTATGCATTTGATATCCGTGAAGTTGTGTTCGTTTATAATGCTTAATCCATTAAGGCTAACGTCGTGCAAATCATATTGAGTCTCACAAATTTTACAGTTTTTTTGAATATCAGGAAATATCTTTAATTTTATCCGTACTGTTTTTACTTTATAGTATTGGAACACAAATAAGTGGATCAATGCAATGACCGTAACTCGAACTAAGCATGTTCTTTTTTTAAGCGTGTCTTTATTGCTTTAAAGTAAAACTATAAGGGAGGTTCTCGACTGGACTGCAAAAATTACTACCCTTTCAGTTTAACGAGCATAGCGTGCAAAATAATGGAGCGTATTATCAAGAGGCATTTAATGGGCTATCTGGATCACAACCATGTCTTATGCGGTACCCAAAATGGCTTACGTCCAGGACTTTCACGAGGGCTTTTCAGTCGCCCGAGAAGTGGACAAAGGCCACAGATAATGGTTACCCAGTGAATGTCATATTTTTTGACTCCAACACAACACGCTGCATTAGATCAGACGAGCATTTAATATATTCCCACCTGATCTCTTCGGAAAAGCCTACGGTGTCTTCGTGAGACTCCATTTATTTTATGGAATACCAGCCTGGACACCGTGGACGAAGAAAGATGTTAACCTCTTCAAACAAGTGCAAAGGAGAGCAATGAATGTGGTTGGCGGTCTTAAGGCATTACCGTACCAAGACAAACTGCAAAAGCGCGAGTTATTTTTTCTCTCTTACAGGCACTTACGGTGAAGGCTTCTCTAGACATTCCGGATTATCCAGGGCCATGATGCCTCCGTGAAAGCGGAGGATTAACTTCAAGTTCACCTGCATAACTCATCTGTGTGGTCATCCATACAAGATCAATAACGAACGCACGCAATTGAACCTCAGAAAGTTTTTCTTCAGCCAACGAATGGTATGACCTTGGAACTCCTTCCCAAGCAAGAGGGTGAACGGCTTACGTCCAGGACTTTCATGTCTCGCGAGGGCTTTTCAGTCGCACGAGAAGTGGACAAAGGCCACAGATAATGGTTACCCAGTAAATGTCATATTTTTTGACTCCAAGAAGGCCTTTGATAGCGTACCACACAGGTTACCCTGCACCTGGGTTTTCTGGCTTTCTTGGTGTTGTGCATAACCTGCAATTACCTCTTTTTGTAAATGCGCGGGGATCTGCTGAATACACTCCGCAGCGAGCAGAGATTCAATGGTCGCCCGGATTTTTAGAACCGTTTCAAATTTTCTGACAGGAGTGATTTCCGAGGTTTCCCTTTATTTTTGTGCGTCCAGCAGGCAAGGCTGGATCTGCGCAAGTTCTCATCCAGTGCCAGAGTGTTCAAGCTATGCAGTATCACCCCGCCAGAGACATTTGAGAACGTTACGCGAAGAAAAGACCAAACTACTTGACGAATTGAAATGTTTATGCAATGATAGACAAACATAAAAATTTAACATTCACCTCCTCCTTGTAAGTCAAACAGATAAGAAGGTAAAGAAGCCTTGAAACTTTAAAATAGGGTAGATAGTATGCTTCACTTCCATGAAATTAGAACTATTGCCAACGAAAAGCCTTTACATGCTCTGTCAAAAAGTAAACTTGCAATATGCCAGCTTATTGCCTCGGTGACCTGCTGAAGACCCGAATAAATTCTCTCACTGGGTCGTCCCTGAAGAGAGCTTGACTATTTCCAAAAGTATACGTGAAAATTTCATGACAGTCAAGGATGTATCCGTTGAGGGATGTTGTCGTAGCGCAATCGATGTGCGTCCCACTACTATCTTTAAATAAACCTGTCTCAACAGATCGTGGCTCAATAGGTAGAGCGCTGGATTTCTAACCAACAGAACGTTGGTTCGAGCCTCAGGAGTTGCAAACCTCGGTTCGGGTGTGGCTGATGGTGATAGACTTGTGTAACCTCTACTATACTGACTCCTCCCTTGTCCTCCTGTGCACAGTATTAAGACAGAGTCAAGAAAATAAGCGGCAGAATCAGGCGCGGTGACTGACAAGAATGAAAAACACGTCCACGCGGGCCAAACACAGGCCTGTTTCTCGTATTGTCGATCGGGAGTTCGCAAGTCAGGACAGAGGGGGCGGTTCGGATGAAAACTGTGTGGGAGTGCCAGCGATGTCTTATAAAACGATATTCATAACAAGCCATTTGAGAGGAGAACCGAGTCATTACGTAAGTTTGCAGTCACCCAATCCACGTTTTTAGCGCATCGTAAATGGTTCAAACATCGGAGGGTTTGAAATTAATGACAAAGGCAATGGAGACGGGGATGGCCATTTCTGGCTTAGTAGCCTTCTTCAGCCAGCCATACGCAACTCCAGGTAGTGCCCCGCCCAAGGTATGTAATACTAGCCATTGTGAAGGTGCTGGCGGGTCCCGAGAGTGAGTCCCAAGACACAACAGGACAAGTGAGTCCTATAAACCGGCATGACAACGAGCCCGTGGGCCCAATGGTCAGAGTGCTGGACTTGTGATTTACAGGTCGCTGGTTCGAGCCTCGGGTGATGGATCACCTAGGGTTGGGATTGGCTGGCTGACAACAATTAATAAGCTAGAAATGACTATTCCAGTCTCCCTTTACTTTGTCGGTTATATCATTCAGTCTATAATACTAGTAGCTGTGTTGCTGCTGGCGGAGTTCGAGAGTGAGCCCCAAGGCAAAGAGGGACGAGTGATCCCTCTCAACGCCCGGTTAGCACCCATGCACCAATTTCAGATAATCTATTGTTAGTAATACGCGCTTAGTGGTATGGATATAAATTATTCAGAGCCTACCCCAATTTCTTGCCTCTCTCAGTCTCCTCTCCACAGTCCGATCCGGTCAGCCATTAGATAATGACCAATTGCACACAATTGGCTGAAGAGGCGTGTGTGCAGTCCAAATAACGCATGCTATACCATTCTCTTTGCGCCGTGCTCGTTTAGCGCAGTTCTCGCCTGACCCCTCATAAGCGCACTATAAAAACTATAGATATATCCTCCACGCTGTTTTGTGCATTACATCACCTAAGCCCGAAGAGCGGATGTACACATTTGATTCGGACTAAGCCACTCGATAGGCTGTATTTGGAGTAATTCAGTTCCTATAAATACGGGCTAGAAGAAAGGATACTATCCGCTAGTACACTCGATAATACTGTTTTTGTTGTATTTGAATGAGAGCAAGAGGTTCCTTTAGGAAGGTATATCAACTGAACGAACCTAACGAGGACCGATGCATTCTCTGACCATGCGGCTCAAGTACTCTGCTGGGGACCTGGGAACGCAAATCGAGCCTTAGGAGATTTTCACTGAGACTTCTGCGGCACGTTTAGCTAAGAGCTCTATAAACCTCAATTTAGCAGTTATGACAGTGTCGTATGGTAGCGCCTGAAAAGTGTTTTGTACTTCGAGCACTACAGCTATCAAGTCAAAAGCCGAAATGGTAGAAAAAGACATAAGACACCGATGGGAGGGACTTTCTTGGGCGTAAAACTCGGTGTGTTGCAGCAGTGACCATTCGCAAAGCCAGAACTAGAGCTTTGACTGCGTCCAGTCATGCCCGAGAGACAGTGATGGTAGCTCAAATGCCATTTCTGTCCGATTGGTGTGTGTTGCATTACTGCGGGTGCGTAGACAGCCGTGACCATCTGGACACACGTGTATGTGTGCGTGGAAGTCGCTCAAGGGCTGCAGGTCAGCGAGTCTTAAACGGCTCACTGTGAAGTTCCATGACCTTGTGGCAGTGGCCACGGGACAAAGACACCGAACAGAAATGCTAGCCATCAGCCACAATACTCCTGGAAAAAGTTAGACATTGAATCGCCAGTCACAACCTCACTTGACACCGAACATCACTGGTGGCCGAAGTAAAATTTCTGCTGGTCCAGGGTAGCTTATGCGCATTGAACCTGTGTGGGTGGTGGTGCAGGTAACCTGTTTTTACCAAACTGATCCACTCTCAGGTTTAGGCGACAGGTCATAACCACGGACAACAGCAATGTGCATCGAGCTCGATCCGTCTTCCTGGATAGGACAAATTCTTTAAAACCGTCCAGCCTTCTTACTGTCCGACATTGTGCCTGCTCAAGCTGATCATTGTTTTTCCTGTCCAAGGTGCACCCATTTCTGTTCATCCCTACTGCAAACATGGTCTAATGAAAGCACACCTAACCCGGTGTATAGTGCTCATATTGGTTGGAAGCACAATTGGCGGGTCTAAATTAAAAGCCATTTGTTTTCTACTTCACAAGCTTACGTAGGTTTTATTGAAAAAGCCAAATAAAATGGGGACAATTATTTACATTGCTTTCTCTTCACCGGCCGCCCGTTGGACAATGATAACGTGGGAGCAATTATTTAGAGTGCTTTTAATGGGGACAATTACTCACAGAGCTTTGCATTTCATTGGATGTCCCACTGCTTTTTCATTTTTCGCGGGTTATTTTTCACCTCCTTTAAAATGTTTATGTTGATGCATGAATTTCAATTAGCACTTTACATCTCACTGTTTTTCGTGCTTTTTCATTCTAATGCCCCACCCATAAAACCCCTATTACCAGGGTTCCCATAAGACGGCCTCTTGGGTTTGATGATTAATCTGGAACCCGCCTATTGTGCTCCTACCCTCATTTTAACTTTTGGCCTACACTTTTACAGTGTTTTCATGGCAGTACGTCCGATGTTGGCCTGATTATTGCCTCTTAAATTGCTTTCAACGGAATCTTTGCTTTATGAGACACCGCTTGTTGGGCGAAATCCAAAACGCCAAGGTAAACTCTTGGATACATAAAGCGTTAGAAGCCACCTGCGTACCGGACAGCTAATTCATCACCGTTTTCTTAGGCGGGGAGAGAGGCAGGGTTCTGCGCGTCGCCAAGACAGCTGACTGGTATATCGATTTTATAGCTTCTGCAAAACTGCTTAGCATCACTTTCGAGATCCCTCAGATGAGGAAGAGAACACGGCCTAAAACGAAACCAATATTGCGCTTTCTACGGGCACCCTTTGAGCGATGTTGTTCCTACACCTGCTCGCTAGTCTAAATGAGGGGAAACCTGCCCACTCTAAGAATATATTACCCTAGATTACACATCGCCAATTCTTTTGTTAGAGTCACCGATGACGTACGCTACCAAATACCTCGAAATCGAAGAAAATTACATTCACTAGACAGACCTGATTTATGACTTTATGAATTCACTCTGCGAAGAAAGGCCACCCGTAAAGAATGAGTAATCACAGCGAACGTTATGCTGTTCAGGACATATAAGTTTTCGTACGTCTCCTGCTGAATCATTTCACAAACTTGCATAAAATGGAGGTAAAACTAATAGGGCGGTAGTTTTTTCAAACTCAAATCTAACCTCTTCTTTGTGGATAGCCGTTAAAACGACAGATTTCTTTTTACACCGGCAGCTCCACCTTCTTCCAGGCCTTTAGAGATACCCATCAATAGTGGTACATACACTGTAAGTCAGCCAGCCTTTCAATCAGCATTTGGCAGGCTTCGGTCGAAATACCTCTGCCCTTATCAATGCAGGCGAATAGTAAAAAGTAATCTTCCAGTGCAATTAACGCAGGACCTTTACTACTGTTTTCCTGCGGAAGGTGGCTGGTTAGCCTCCTCAATCAACGGCTGATGGACACCTACCGTGACGAACTTCCCGATCCGCATCACCTACTGGATTGACGGGCCGACTCCATTAACCAACAATGGCGGCATTTCCATTCGCGCGGTATCCACAGCCACCATACACGATCCCTTCTGCCGGACGACTGAGCCTCGACGAAATGACAGAGGGGTGCGCGTAGCGAGTAAGGACTCTATTTGCTGCCGCTTGCGAGAACTCTGGAGAACACGGTGTTCAGCGCATCAGCGCCGCCGCCAAATACCACCTACAATGCACAGTAGGGTCCATGCAGTAGTTGTACTCAGAACCCCATAATCACTCGTGACAAAACTCGCCAGCCCAGCAGAAAGACACCCAGAGGCAGCAGGGGATTATTGATAGCACAGAACACTTAGTTGCGCGTATGTCAGGTATCAGGTGGCCACTGGCGAAGCTTGTGGTTCAGTGTTGGACTACGTCCAGCCATGCCTGAGAGAGAATGAGCCAGCTGTGGCAGATGCTTAAAATAAGTCTTCGTGGGATGACTTTTCAAGTGTTGTCCATCGGGTGTGTGCTGCATTACCCGAGTGCTGCCAATGTGTCTATGTGGCCCAGCGCCGAGTCTTCGCCGAGTGAAGGGTAAGTCTCAGCGGCACTTCGGCATCCACGACCATCAGGCGAGTTGAAGTCGGTCACGTGACTGCAGGTCATTGAGTTGGAAAGCGCTCAAGCGGCGACGCATAACCTTGTGAGCAAGGAGCCTTGAGCCGTTGGACCCTCACTCAATCTCTATTCCTCGTCCCAGGCCCGAGTCACCGTCCGAGTTGGGATGTTGTTGGTGCACCAACAACAACTTCCAGCGAAATCGACAGACGACTTTCCGTTCGCTTAAAAATGGTGTCTTGATACCAAATTGCGCTGGACGTAGTCACATCCATACTCTGCGTCAGTGATCAATAATTGGTTTGCCCCCATAATTATCGCCGTTTTGTTGCTGCTGTAACCATTGGCTTCTAGAAGAGTTTGAAGGCTCAGAGCGCAAAAAGGGAAATTGTTCTGAATGTTCTTCCCCTTGGTTCACGCAACCCCTGGGACTCAAAGCATTGCATTCATTCATGAGTGAAAACTGACTCAACGAAATTAGCGGGGATTGCTGCTTTGCTTGGTCATCAATCTACCAGCGTCGTAATCAGGGCACGCCCTTCCTTTCCTGTTACCGCATAAAATCTTGAAGGCTCCAAGTTGGCTGTAGTATGTCTACCTCAAGGCTCCTTTGAGGCCTTACGGTACCAGGTACCACTACTGTCGTTTGCACCTCCCCCATGCAGATCTTCCAGCACCGAAAGTGAGCTTCCCAAAACCCATTCCTACTCTTTTGAAGACACACTGAAGTTCCCGGTTTATCCAGACTTCAAACTTTCGTGAGGACCACTGAGTCCCTCCTTCATCGTTAAGCGGCGCAGTTAAATGCCGCCTGCCGCCATGCCAGAGCCAGCGTGAAACGCACCCGCACGTGCCGTTCCAGCACGTGCGCTCGAAAGGAAAACCTCGATAAATGGCTGCGTCAGAGTGCGTAGAACACCGTAGCGTTGTTCCATCCGAACCACGTGCATTTGACGCAACTCAAGCTTCGCCAAACAGCGCAAAAATTGTCACAGCTCCCAAGGGGGTTAGCGTATCCGCATGCTGGCAGACGAACGCCCTGAATTAAAAATACACACCGTCCAGCAAAGCAGCTGTAGGAGCAATACGTAACCGAACGAAGTACCA
>WEDG01001173.1:0-75899 GCA_017591395.1 Schistocephalus solidus | reverse complement strand
CATTGAAAAAATGTCCACAAAAAAACTCCTTTATCCGACTCTTTTTAACTACTTCCTACTCAACAAGATGCCAGCTAACGAAGCTTAAATTTCTTTTGGGTCAGAAGACTTGAAGCAGGCTTTTTGTCTCCTTTTTCGTCTTAATAATAGTTCAACTCTCCCCAAAGCTTTCTGTAATTACCCCCGTTAGTCTTCCTTATAACCTAAGAAATTCTGAACTAATTATACCTCCCCCTGCATCCTCCACGTGTAAACGCTCTCTCTTCTTTGCTTCTAGGTATAGTTTTCTTTGGAATAACTTGCCAATTGAAATTAGGTCGTTAACTAGTCTATCTGCATTCAAGCGAAGACTGCACATTTATCTTAACACTGATTCTATTAACCTTTTATTTTCCTCATCTTTTCCCAGTAGCTTTCCCCATGACTCGGAGAAAGGACCATCGGGAATTTGAGTAACCCTCTTGAAACTATATTTACGCTACCTGGAGACGCCCATGAACTATAATGTCTCCTTATATCACCCGTCCTCCAAACGATGATGTCATTCGGACTTTAAAATTCGGTGGTCCACAGTCTTAAATGCTACGGTTTGTTTGGATACTAACCATCATCAGAATTCAATTCTGGATCCTATGATGCTGAGGACTTAAGTTCATTGACGCATTTTCGTGAGATTCTGTTTCATACGCCTAAGTGATCAAGAACGAATCACCTCGACGTTTCATTATCTCATTCTGAAATGCTACTGCAGTATTACCCTATTCTACCACCTGAGTATTTTTTCCTAAGCGGTTTTTTTCTCCTACCTTCTATTCGAAAATGAAGGCCTATTGAACTCTGCCTCCATTTTCATGGTAGAAGTTTTTTCACTGCCTTTTTTTCTAGTTCACCATTAATTTTAAAAACATTGCTAACTGTTGACATAGCAGGACAATTTATGAATTTGTACATTTTATCTGCACACATTGTCATAACTTTATTTCGTTACTAATGTTTGCTTAGACAGTACCTTCCCGGTGCTAACCAAATATAAATTCTAAATTCTAAAATCTTACTTGGGGCACACGTAGTTTGAATGGATGACCTCGGCGATTATTCAAAGTGGCAAGTTGGAAAAATTCATCATATAGGAGGCCGCAATCCATGCCACGCACGATACGGAAGGTTTATATAAAGTCTCCGCGTAACTGCCTTTACCTCAGAGGCCAAGAAGATTTTACAAAAATGATTTTTAACTCCGAACATAGCTCGTTCTTACCGATAGATGCTCAGGTTGAATCCTCTGCTGCTGATACAGGAGCAAGTGCAGAAAAAATTGGCAAAGTTCCTAAAAGAGGGTCGCCATAAACTTAAGGAATCGTTGCTCGTACTGACGCAAATACCATCGTTAACCAAAGTAGAATTCTTCCGGATACTGATGTCTTATCAAAAAATCAGACCTAAAAGTCACCAAACAGACTTTTCGACCGAAAACGCAATTTAGTTAATAAAGTGGCTCCCGAGTCCACTTCTCTGATTGCAACGGAAAGGATAGTAAATGACCTCGGTCTGTTCCGAGCATACTCAAATTCAATTCTTCAAGATGGCGAATGCGTTACCGTGCACAAAGCATTCCGTTTAGGGAAAGCGGGGGTTTCACATGAACTTTCATCACCGAGGCCTCTTAAAATCATTCTTTATATGATCTTCAGGCTTCATGCCTCCTAGAACGGAGAATGGATTCCTCTAACTCACACTGGGGTGTGTTTTTTCAGCCGGATTACGAACCGACGGAAATGCACAAAATTAGGATTCTGAGAACAGAACTGAAAAGGAGGATAGAACAAAGGGAAAAATGGCTTCAAATAAAGGACGGGAAAATAGAAGTGAAGAAGAGGTCTTTCTTGTGGCAGACACCGTACAGCATAAAGGCGGATCCTCACACAGACGGGGACACTAAATACGGAGTACCCAACTGTACAGAGCTCGAATACTAAAGGAACGCTCTCCAGATCTCAGAGGACGACCACTTATCAGAACTCAGTGTGGGCTGGATGAATACCAGTTCATCTCGGAAAGCACTGACAGACTCTAGCATTTAAACGCACGAAATGAGCAGAAGTCTATATAAAGGAGTTACCCAGTCTAAATTGAGATGTTTGTATACAAGTGCTCGGAGTCTCCTTTCGAAAATAGACGAACTCAAAGCACTCGTCTCAGACCGAGCCCCCGATGTCGTTGCCATCACGGAAACATGGCTCAAAGCCGAAATCGCTGATAGTGAAGTGTCGATAAATGGATACCAACTATTTCGAGGAGACCAAGAAAATAGATAGGGAGGTGAAGTTGCCGTATACGTTAGGACAGGTATATCAGCCGTCGAACGGGCGCACGCCATCTTCCTTGAATATGAATTTCTCTGGATAAAGATTAAGAAGGATTTTTCACAAAACCTGCAATTTTTGACGATCTACAGCCCACCTAATATTCCAAGTGCAGCTGATGAGTCAATCCTCCATTTGCTCAAGGAAGTTGCAAGTCACCAGGAGGTGCTTATTGCTGGAGATTTAAATGCACCTACAGTAGACTGGGTAAGTCTGACTGTTGATGGTTCGCCAACTTCTTTCGGCCAAAAGCTTATGAATCTCATACTCGACCAACCTCTGGCACAGAAGATTAACATACCAACGAGATTTAGAGAGAACCAGAGAGCAAATTGCCTTGACCTAGTATTTACAAAGGATATCTCTAACATTGATGAAGTGTATTCTATTGCGCCCCTCGGTAAGAGTGACCATAGTACGCTGATGTGGGATTACTCACTTTATTTGCAGCACCAGAAGAGAACGCAAGGCAAGCGAAATATATGAAAGGCCAATTTAACACGATGAAGAAAGAACTGATGTCCGTGCAATGGGATTGTTTGCTCAAAGGGAAACCAGAGGATGACTAAAAATCATTTAAGAAGGTTTCACTCAATCTGATTGAACGCTTTTGTCCAGTGAAGGTGCAAAAAAAAAATAGTCACCCTGCCTGGTTGACAAGAGAACTTAAGAGGCAGTTAAAGAAGAAAAAATAAAAAAGGGAAGGTTTTAAGAGAAACCGGGTCAGCAGAGCATCTCAACGAATTTCATTACCGCAAAAATGCTGTCAAAAAATGATTCGTCAGGCGAGGAAGAGCTACAAATCAAGAATTATTCAACAGGCTGAAAATAAACCTAAAATTCTATTCCATTATATCAATAGTCGAATAAAAATAAGGACCCAGTCGCAGTATTTATGGATGACAATGGTGTTGAAATCGTTGAAAGTTGCGAGAAAGCCAAGCTCTTGGGTCAGTTCTTTGCCTCGGTATTCACTAAAGAACCGGAACTTCAGCTTGACCACGACAACAGTGGTGATATAGACGCCGGTCCAGTGCTTGAATATATACTCTTCCCGGCACCTCTCGTTGAACGAGAACTGCAAAATCTCAAAAAAGCAAATCTATCTGGTCCGGACGATTTACCGGCAATGTTTTTGAAAGAACTGGCCGGCGAACTCTCCAAACCACTTGCGCATATTTTCAATTCGTCCTTTGAATCTGGGAAACTGCCATCCAAATGGATGGCAGAAAATATATACCCCATATACAGGAGTATGGCTCGATCTAATGTCAAAAATTTTATCGGCCTGTCAGCCTTACCTCCATTTACTGTAAAATAATGGAATCGATAATTAAGAAGGCGACCATGAAGTTCCTTGAGGAAAACCGATTGCTCTCAGAGCTGCAGCTTGGCTTCAGACAGAATCGCTCTTGTTTTTCCAGTTTATTGCTCTCGACAGAGCAGTGGACTCGCGCATTGGATGAAATCGGTAGAGTTAACGTCATCTACACTGATTTCACGAAGGTGTTTGACAGTGTCCCACACAAACGTCTAATCTACAAATTATCTGAAATTGGAATAAGAGGAATGCTGCTGACATGGATTGCAGATTTTCTTACAGCAAGATCTCAAACTGTGTGCATCGATTCCTCGAAATCAATACCTACTCCGGTTCTAAGTGGTGCCCCCCAAGGCTCCTTATTAGGACCATTACTCTTCTTAGTCTCTATCAACGACTGCGTTGAAGACCTGGGTTGCCGCGCCGTCATGTTTGCAGACGATGTTAAATTGTGGAGGGTCATCAGATCTGATGCCGATAGGCACGCACTACAAGAGAGTCTCAACCATCTTAGCAGCTGATCTGCTCATTGGGTATTAAATTTTAACGTTCGGAAGTGTGTGGTCCTAAGACTCCGTACCAGAAGGACCAGTAAGGAGGATGATTCCTACCAATACCTTCTCAATGGGTAGCCCCTTTCGATTGTTGAGGAACAGAAGAACATCGGTGTTCTAATAAACTCCTCACTCAAACCATCTACACAGTGTGTAAAGGCAGCTAAACGCGCAACACAAGTTTTATTTGCGCTCAGACGTGGATTTGTGCAGATTGATAAGGAACTATTCCGAAAAACCTACGGAGCATTTGTTCGATCTCACTTAGAATTTGCCGTCCAGGCCTGGTGTCCGTGGTTTGAGAAGGATTACCTACAGCTCGAACGAGTACAGGCGAGGGCTACGAAGGTGGTCAAGAATCTTAGTCATCTGCTTTACGAAGCCAGACTGGTTGAACTTGATTTGTTTCTTCTTAATTACATGCAACTAAGGGTGACCTCATCCAAACCTACCGGATAATCAGAGGCCGCGTGTGTGCCCTAGAATTTGCTGACTTCTTCGAATTGGCTGGGACGGAACATCTGTGGGGTCATCCCTTTAAACTGCAGAGGAAGTTTTCCCCCACGTAAGTCCGTCGCAACGCCTTTTCGCAGAGGGTCGTTGGAGCAAGGAACGGACTCCCTGACGAGGTGGTCCTTTCAGAAACTGTTGACACATTTAAATTCAAACTAGAAACTCATTTTCTGAGAAACTATTGTAAATATAATGAAGATTGTGTAAGCAATGGCAGCTTGCGCCTGGCCTACAAATATCAATGACCCTTCATTTTCATTTGTCATATTTATCACTGTAAACGTTTTTACTATTGATATTTTTGCATGTGAATAGGGAGCTCAAGGGCGAAAGACTAATTCCCTCAATAAAGTGATTTAAAGTGACTTAAACATACTGCAAAAATCGTTGGAACACCCCAAAATGCTATATGGCTACATACGGTGTACAAAGAGAACTCAGGAAATGATTCCTGCCCTTGGGTCTGCAGACATAACAATGGAAACGGACGACCAAATTAAAGCATTCCTTCTTCCCAAATTCTTTCAGATCGTCTTCACCCGAGAGCCCAATACTTTTGCCGATATTCCACCCGTTTATCAACCAATGTTAACCCCTCCTTTCCAGTCCTCCTCAACCTCCTCATCATCCACAGCAGAGGACATAGACATAGACTTTTCTCCGACCATATTTAGAACCGAATAACTCCTTATAAAGCTTGCCGCGTCGCCTGGGCCTGATAAAATTCCTGCATAAGCACTTAGAGAAATTGCTAACAAACTGTGTTCCACTGTCCATCATATTCCAAAGTCCTTTTTTAGAAAACAATATTCCGGATGAATGGAAGTGTGCAATCATCACCCCGATCTATAAAGTAGGTTCACGACTGGACGGTGAAAATTACCGCCCTGTCAATTTAAATTGCATAGTGTGTTAAATAATGGAGCGCATTATCAAGGGGTATTTACTGCACTTTCTGGAAAACAACCAAATCTTATGCGATGTCCAACACGGCTTTCATCCAGGACGTTCCTGCCTCACCAGTGCTCTTCAGTTGCACGAGAAATATACATAGGCCTCAGATAAGGGTTATACAGTCGATTTTGTATTTTTTGACTTCAAGAAGGATTATGAGAGGGATTTACTCCAGTGAGCAGTTCACAATCCCAAATTGCTCTACAGCTATGTACGAAAAAGCACACATAACAGGAACCTAATTCCTGTTATGATAAACGATGACGGTTTCGAGATATCAGAAATTTAAAACAAAGATGAACATTTTTCACAGTTCTTTCAGTCGGTTTTCACCAGAGAAGCTGTTTTTATTCCATCAAATTATGAGACTATGGAAGCGCAATTATTCAGGATATGCTCTTTCGAGAAGATGCGGTCATTGAAGAACTAAAAAGTCTGAAGGCATGCAAATCCCCTGGCCCTGACGAGATTCCAGCAAAGCTACTCCTCAAACTTTCTCGAGAGCTGGTGAAACCGCTATCCTTTCTGGGCCAGAAATCGTTCGAAACGGGATTTCTTCCTACCGACTGGAAAACAGCCCACATCACACCGCGTCCCAAAAGTGGTAGTCATGCATTTGCTATAAACTACTGGCCTGTCAGTCTGACCTCAATCTTTTGCAAGGTAACAAGTTGAGAATGTTTGGTATTGGAGGCAAACTTCTTACGTGGATCAAGAATTTTCTCATCGGTCGTTTCCAAGTGGTCTGTGTAGGCGGATCGCGATCTAAGTGCACAGTCATCGAGAGTGGAGTCCCACAAGGTTCAGTGCTCGGACCGATCCTATTTATCGTGTTTATTAATGATTGTTTACAGGAATTGGACTGCAACTTTGTTATGTTTTCAGACGATATAAAAGCTGGAAAGTTATCCACAATGCTGCCAATGGAGAAGATTTCCAAGAAAATCTTCGTCGATTGGACGAGTGGTCCCGCAAATGGCTCTTGTCCTTCAACTCAAACAAATGCGCCCTGCTACGTCTGGGAAATCGAAATCAGGGCACTGATATGCGACCCTACTATTTGAAAGGTATGCCACGCCGAAAAGAACACACACAGAAGGATCTTGGAGTTTGGATGAAAGACAACCTGAAGCATGCTACGCAATGTTGCAAGGCGGCTAAATCCGCCAATTAAATTCTGTACGCTTAGAAGCGGGCATTTAATAATTTTGATGAAGACTGCTTTTCTAAAGTCTTTGGTTCGTTTGTAAGGCCACAGCTTGAATATGCGATCCAAGCCTGGCGACCGGAGGCCCAGCAGGATACAATATGCTCAAAAGGGTGCAGCGGCGAGCCACAAAATTAGTAAGAGGTCGAGGTGAACTGCCATATGAGATTCGTCTAAATAACCTAAAGCTCTATCCTTCGAGTTATAGGCAGTTGCGCGGAGACTTTATATAAACCTTCCGTATCGTGCGTGGCATGGATTACGCCCTCATATGTGATGACGTTTTCCAACTTGCCACTACGAATAATCTCCGAGGTCATCCACTCAAACTAAGTGTGACCCAAGTAAGATTGGATGTAAGGAAGTATTTTTTCAACAATCGTGTCGAAGAACCGTGGAATAACCTACCTGAGGCAATTGTAATGTCCCAGTCTGTGGACACATTCAAACATCGGCTTGACATACATATGTTGCAGCACCACGAATACTATGTGATTACTTAACCTTAACATTATCCGTGTACCACGTAAATCTGCCTGCATTAACTTGACTGTAACTTCTTTACATTGCTTCTTATTCTTGCTATTTTTATGTAACAAATAGGGATTTCAAAGACGTAAGCCTATTTTCCTCAAAACAAATGAACACTGAAAAAGGCCTTTGATAACGTTCCACACGGGCTTCTTTTACAGAATATTTGGGACGTGGGAATTCGAGGGAAACTTTTAAATTGGATCAAGAGTTTCTTGTCTTTAAGATAACAGAGCGCTGTTGTTAGAAACTTTAGCTCAGAATGGGCAAAAGTAGAAATTGGTATTCCACAGAGTTTTGTTTTTGGCCCCCTACTCTTTCTACTCTACGTGAACGACTGTGTCAATGACCTTGATTGTGACGCTGCCATGTTTGCAGATAACATAAAAATAAAGTGTGAAGTCAGCTGTGCTGATGACGTCAAAGGGTTACATTTGAATATCAACAAACTAAGTGCCTAGTTTGCCAGGTCGCTTCTTAAGTTTAATATGTCCAAGTGTATGATCCTACGCGTAAGCGCCGGTCGGAAATTATATCGGAAACACCAGTAATTTATTAATGGCACTGCATTAAAAAGAGGTGGAAACACACAAAGATCTGGGCATGTGGACAACTGTGAGTTTTATGCCCTCAGATAACTGTAAGAAAGCAGTTCAGAAGGCAACATGTAAAATGCATTGGGTCAGACGTTCGTTTAAAATATTCCCCCTGATCTCTTCGGAAAATTCTTTGGCGTCTTCCTGAGACTACATTTAGATTACGGAATACCAGCCTGGATATCGTGGATGAAGAAAGATGTTTACCACCTCAAACAGGTGCAATGGAGAGCAATGAAGATAGTCGACGGTCTTAATATTTTACCGTACCAAGACAGATTGAAAACGCTTGGACAATTTTCTTTTTCCTACAGACACTTATGGTGTAGCCTGCTCTGGACATTCCGGATTATCAGGGGCCATGATTCATCCCTGAAACCGGAGGATTTCGTCCAGACTTCCGGCACAAATCATCTGCATGGATATCCTTACAAGGTCAAAAGCGAACGCACGCGATTCAACCTCAGAACGTTTTTTTTTTCAGCCAACGAGTGGTACAACCTTGGAACTCGTTACCAAGCGAGACGGTTACCACTGACAGCATTTCTGATTTTAAAAGAAGGCTTGATGGCATGATATTTGACAAAAGACAAATCTCACAAGATGATTACTTAAACCAGCCTTTTAAAATATTTCGGGCTCTACTTTTCTTCCACAATGGTTTTCATATAACTGTGAAACGCATTCGAAATTATGTTATGCTTTGACTCAAAAAGTGTTCAATGTACACCATTTTATATTGACTGTTTATATGCAGTGAGAACTATACATTAATAGGGTCGTCAAGGGCAATGCCTGTAACCCTTCAAAATATACATATAAACAATTTCCATCTCCGTTGAGTCAGATGTGCACAGTCTGTTTATGGAATCTCATAGTGACCCCATGTCACTTTCACAGAAGTCTGAAAGGCAAAACAAATGGTTCACTGTTGAGACAAGTCATTAGGTACTATCGCAATCAGTGACCCACAACACCTTCTGCAAAACTACAGTAGTATCACCAACGACGACATTCTCTATTGACCCTTTATGACTGTAGCAAATTCAACGAACGTGTCCTTCTGCCATAGAAATTGTAAGCAAGGGTCCTGGAACATCTCCACGCTGCACATCCTGGCATCAACTTCATGAAGGCTCTCGCTAAAAATTATGTGAACTTGCCAAACTAGACCAGCAATTTGTTGACCTAACCCACTCATGCACAAAATGCGCATTCGCATCAACAACTCCACCGAAGGCCACACTCCAGGCGTGGACTGTCTTACACGCCTGGTGGTCCAGGGCCATATTGATTTTGTTGCACCTACGAATGGCCAGAAATTTCTTATCGCCACAAACGCGTACGGCAAATGGCCAGGAGATATTCTCATGGAAAGCACGACAGCCGAAGCCCCAATAAATACACTTTCCGGTTCTTCCGCAGATTTTGTTGTCCTGACTCATTTGTGAGCGATAATAGAAAACAGTTCACAGCAGCCGCTTTCGCCCGGTTTTCGATGAACTGTGTGAACCGAAATCGATGATATTCCAAAAGTACATGGAAGAAGGCAAACTACCACAAGAATGGAACACTGCCTTTTATTCCCAGATACGGCAGTTCGACCGTCGATTTCGACGAGGTCCACCGTATGCTCCACACCAGGTGGTGCAGGGACGGTGACTTGCGCGTGAATTAGTTTTAAGTGATATTAGCCTTGCGCTGCAGCTACCGCACTCTCTCCTCTCCCCCACCTGAGCCCGGTGTCAAGACAGAGTCAAGAAGACCGGAGATGGGAGAGGGCGCAGGTGGCTGGCGCGGCCGAGCCGCCCTGGGCGTGCCACCACACCTGGCTCAGATCCCACGAAGTGGGAGTGCCATAAAGGCCACATTAAGAAGGAGCCATTGCAACCTGACTCTCAGTCCGCCAGTCAGCCACTCCACACAAAACACACATTGGGCTGACCACGCGCTCCGAGTTATCCCGTCAGTTGGCAACCTTCCAAGCCACGGCTTTTAGCGCACCGTGATAGTTTCGAGCGCGTCAGATTGTTTATAGTGAGGAAAATACGCTGAGCTCTCGACCTCACTCTCCCCAACCCCCACAATCAGACCACTGTCCGAGCCGGTCAGTTGTCTGATGCGGAAGCGGGCGCAGCTGCTGGTGACCTCGTCTACGTGTTCTATGTACACGACCTGGCCCCCCAAACACAAGCACCAGGATTTCACAGAACAGGGGGTTGAATGGTTTACATCTCATATGTGTGAGATAGCCAGAGGTCACATTAAGAAGGAGCCATCGCAGCCTGACTCTCAGACCACCAGTCAGCCACTCCACACAACACACATTGGACTAACTGCGAGGTCTGAGTGTAATTGTCAGTTGGCAACCTTCCAACCGCGGCACTCAACGTTACCGCACTCTCTTCTCCTCCCCACCTGAGCCCGGTCTCATGACACAATCAAGAAGACCGGAGATGGGAGAGGGCACAGGTGGCTGGCGCGGCCGGAGCCGCCCCTGGGCGTGCCACCACACCTGGCTCGGATCCCACAGAGTGGGGGTGCCATAAAGACCACATTAAGAAGGAGCCATTGCAGCCTGACTCTCAGTCCGCCAGTCAGCCACTCCACACAAAACACACATTGGGCTGACCACGCGGTCCGAGTTATCCCGTCAGTTGGCAACCTTCCAAGCCACGGCTTTTAGCGCACCGTGATAGTTTTAAGCGCATCAGATTGTTTATAGTGAGGAATATGCGCTGAGCTGTCGACCTCACTCTCTCCCCAACCCCCACAGCAGACTACTGTCCGAGCCGGTCAGTTGCCTGATGTGGGAGTGGGCGCATTGGCTGACGGATCGGCGTACCCGTCTTCGCGCGCCACAGCACGACCTGGCCCCCATAACGCACACACCAGGATTCACAAACTTAGGGGATATGAAGCAGCCATCGCCGTCTGACTCCCAGTCCACTGGTCAGCCACTCGACACACACAGCACATACACTGAGCCGACGGCGTGGTCTGGTGGAAGCGTTAGATTGGCAGAATTCCCAGCCACGGTTTCTAGGAAACCGTGATATACTCTGGTAAATGGTGATTGTGAGGGTGTTGTCGATGTATTGGTGTAGGTAGTGTGCGCTGATGTAGCTAAGCCTCCGGTGGTTTACCGGAGGTTGTCGTGGAGGCGCATGTGTCCTAATAGGCCCATGCGGTGTGTAAATGTGCGGGAGCAGTGAGGGCAGTGAAGGCGGGCGCGTCGACTGTATGTCGGAGCCCCAGGCACTGGTTCACCAGCCTCCGTGCGATGGATTCGCAGGTGACCGACCAGGCCGATGCGTGAGGTGAATGTGCGGTCGCATTGAGTACAGCTTAGGAGAGATTCCCCATCGCTGATGGTGGTGGTGGTGGAGGTAGTGAAGGCGAAGGCGGTGGTGGTTGCGGTGGTGGGGGTAACAGGCGATGAGTAGATGGATGTGGTCTCTATGATGGTGGGAGTAATGGAATTGATTCCAGGAGTGAGGGTGGGAGAGTCAGAAGGAGGGTTGGCCGAATTTGACATAGAAATTGGAATTGTCGGATTGTTGGTGCATTGCGTCCGAAGATGTCCAACCAGGCCGATTCGCGCGCGGAAGATGCGTTGACAGCGCGGGCATGTTGGCAGGGCCTGGGCATTGGCGGTGTTGGTCCGGGGCGCTGGTGACTTTCGTGCCGCTCTTTTGGCCTTGGCGGCGGCGATCCGGTTGGCCTCGTAGATTGCTGAACCAGTCTTCACTGATCTTCTCCATGCCGGTCTATCCTGGGCGAGGTCCTCCCAGGTCGCCGAGTTGATTTGCAGTTGCTTCAGCGATTTCTTCAAAGTGTCCTTGTAGCGTCGTTTTTGACCTCCTGCCGGCGAGAACCCGTAGCGACATCTCCGTAGAAAAAGTCGTTTGGGAAGCCGCTCGTCGTCCATTCTTACCAGGTGGCCGCTCCATCGCAGTTGCACTTGCCTCAGCATGGCATGTATGCTGAGGATTCCGGTCCGCTCCAGGACTTCCGTGTCCGGGATCCTGTCTTGCCATCTCAGCTTCAGTATTCGGTGGAGGCAGCTGAGATGAAAGTGATTCAGCTTCCTGGCTTGGTTCGAGTAGACGGTCCAGGTTTCCGCTCCGTAAAGGAGTGTCGCCAAGACGACGGCCTTGTACATCTTCAGTTTCGTGTTCAGGTGAATACCGTGGCGATTCCACACGGAGGCCTGCAGCTGGCCGAAGGCCTGACAAGCTTTGGAGATCCGTTGGGCAACCTCGTCATCGATTCTCGTGTTGCGCGACATCGTGCTTCCTAGATAAACGAAGGTTTCCACGTTTTTGAGTTGAGCACCGTTGACATTGATTCGAGGAGCATTGTATTCCGTGCTAAGTGGCGGCTGGTGCATGACAACCGTTTTGGCTGTACTGATTGTTAATCCGAAATCGGCGCAGCCTTCGGCGAAGAGGTCCATGCTCCTTTGCATGTCCTCCTCCGTCACGGTGTTAAGGGCGCAGTCGTCCGCGAAGAGCAAGTCATGGACTGTAGTTGTAGACACGCGCGTTGGAGCCTGCATACGCCGACTGTTGAGAAGGTGCCCGTCAGTTCTGTAGGTGATGCGGATACCAGGCTGCTCCTCACGGTAGGCGTCCATCAGCATAGCCGAGAACATGAGACTGAAGAGGGTGGGGGCCAGTACGCAGCCTTGCTTCACTCCGTTGGTTACTGCGAATGCTTCGGATACCGTCCCGTTGTCAGTGACGCGCGCCGACATCCCGTCATGAAGCTGACGCACCATGTGCGTGAACCGCTCAGGACAGCCGAATTTCTGCATGACTTTCCACAGTCCGTCACGATTCACCGTGTCAAAGGCTTTCTTTAGATCCACGAAGGTAGTGTATAGGTGAGTTCGCATCTCCTGACACTTCTCTTGTAGCTGGCGGGCGAAAAAGATCATATCGGTTGTTCCGCGGTGTCGGCGGAAGCCACATTGGCTTTCCGGGAGCAGGCCCTGCTCTAGGTGACCGTTAATACGATTGAGAAGGAAACGGGCGAAGATCTTCCCGGCGATTTTGAGCAACGAGATGCCTCTGTGATTATCACAGAGTTGCCGGTTCCCCTTCCGTTTGTAGAGATGGACGATGGTCGCGTCTTTGAAATCCTGATGAACTTGTCCTTGGCGCCACATCTCCTGGAAGAGTGTTGTGAGTTCTGCCATCAGCCGGGGCCCACCGTGCTTGTAGACTTCCGGTGGGATTGCGTCGGATCCCGGCGCTTTACCGCTGGAAATCTGCTGCACGGCCCGGATGGTTTCCGGTAGGGAAGGCGGCAGATCCAGGTCATTGTTCGTGTCCACTTGAGGGAACCGGTCAATGGCAGCATCGGAGATGGCTGATGAGCAATTAAGGACACTTCTGAAGTGCTCGGCCCAGCGCTTCAGAATTTGCGATTTCTCTGTCAGCAGTGTTGTGCCATCAGAGCTGAGCAGCGGTGCGGACCCCTTGATACACGGGCCGTAGATGGCCTTGATGGCTTTGAAAAGGTTTTTCATTTCATTGCGGTCCGCATACCCCTGGATGTCCTCAGCCTTTCGGATCATCCAGGCATCCTGCATCTCCCGCAGCCGTTGTTGTACAAGGCGCTGGCATCTGAAAAAGGCTGCATTGGTGGCGTCAGTCCGAAGGTCCATGTAGGCTTTGTGTAGTCTATTCTTCTCCGCGAGTAAGTTGCTGATGTCGGCGTCATTGTCGACGGTGTGCGCGTCCGAGTACATTGAGGGCGGTGGACTGGATGACATTTCGCAGTTTACACCATCGTGTCTCCACGGTAGCGTTATCATCTGGAGCATGCAGGTCCTCCAGTTTCTCGGTTATTTGGTTGCTGAAATCAAAACAGTGAGCAGGCAAATTTAATAAAAGAGTATTTAACTTACATGGCGGCCTCTTACCTTGGGGCCTTCGTCGGGGTTGCAGTCGGAGCTTCATCTGAGAGATGACGAGGCGGTGATCTGTCCAACCATCAGCATCGCAGATCGCCTTGGTTACCAGCACGTCCTGTCGATCTCGCCTCCGGACAAGAACATAGTCCAGCAGATGCCAGCGCCGCAACCGAGGGTGCATCCACGTGGCCTTCTCCCGCGTCGGAAGGCGGAAGAAGGTGTTGGACAGCAGGAGACGGTGTTCCGCACACGTGCGCAGAAGAAGGAGGTCGTTATCATTGCAGCTACCGAGACCGTGGGGACCCAGCACTCCCTGCCAGGCAGCGTGGTCCGTCCCGACGCGGGCATTAAAGTCACCAAGGACAATTTACTTGTCCTCTTTCGGCAAAGTCGCCAGCAAGGCGTGCAGGTCCTCGTAGAATTTGTCCTTCGCCGCATCAGAGCTCGTCATTGGGAGAGCGTAGGTGCTGATGATGGTGGCGAACTGGTCTCCCCGAAGAGGCAGGCGGAGGCTCATCAGGCGAAAATTGATACCCTGCGGCAGACAAGGCAGACGTCCCACGATGTCGTTACGTATGGCAAAGGCAACACCAGCGTCGCGTCGCTCTGCCTTTGGCCGGCCGCTCCAGAAGAAAGTGTAGCCGGCCCCCACCTCCTCCAGCTGACCCTGCTCAGAGAATCGGGTCTCGCTGAGAGCAGCAATGTCCACCTTGTAGCGCCCAAGTTCCCGAGCGACTAGCGCCGTCCTCCGTTCCGGTCGGTTGCTCCTAGGATTGTCTAAAAGAAAGCGAACATTCCAAGCTGTTAGTGTGAGTGGACTCACCCGAGCAGCCTGGAGAGTATGGCGAGGGGGATGGGGACGGGGGGCATTGTTGTTTGTTTGAGTTTTACGACCGCGTAGTTTGCGATCTGCTTGCCGCGGCCGGCTGCAGAAGACGTGAGACCCAGCATTTTTTAGGGCACATTTTCTAGCCCCTTCCTCCGCGAGGAGGCAAGCAGTGCTATCCCTAAATAGGGCTGCTCGGACATCCCAGACGGCTGCCGAACTCCACTATGGGTCACGGATTTGTTTTAGTGGGAGAACGACCCGAGTTAGTCTGGGCCGCCTACGGGGTTGCTGTCGCCCCCACCGTAGGACTTTTTGAGAGGGGGGAGGTGGGAAGTTCGGGAGTCAGACATACCGAGTGTGGAGGCACACACAACACCGGAGGGTCTCCGGTGTTGAGGGTCTCCCAGATACACAAAGGGGAATACAGACTGGAATTAACGTTCCATCAGTTTAACCTTCATTTTACTCAAGTTCACGGGACAACTTAGACGAAGATATTTAATTACGTATCTGGAACAGAAGAACATTCTATGTCCTGAGCAGCATGGCTGTCACCCTGGTCACTTATGTCTTACGAGTGGTCTTCACTGGCAAAAAAGTGGACAAAGCCATAAACCAAGGTTGTCCAGTTGATTTCCATTTCTTCGACTTTAATAAAGCGGTTGTTATCGTGCCCCATCGGTGACTGTTACGTAAGATTTGGCGATGCGATATCTAGGCTAACGTTTTTAAGTGGATAAGAAGTTTCCTGTCATGGAGACTGCAAAATGAATTTGCCGGCACCAGAGAATCCAAGTGAGAACCAGTAGAAAGTGGGGTTCCGCTGAGTTTAGTCTTAGGTCCACTTCTGTGCCTCATAAACAACTGCATTGCTAATATTCACTGTGATACCATCGTGTTGTCAGATGACATGAAAATCTGGAAAACCATTATCTGTGTCGACGACGCGGAGAAAATACAAGAAAACCTTGATGAACTGGCTGTCTGGTCCAGCACGTGGGTTCTGATGTTCACTATACCCAGATGTGAAGTCTAACTCTTGGAATCTATGAAAAGACGTTTCCACAAACGCCAGTACCACCTGAACGGAATTCTACTAAAATAAGTGAACGTGCACAAAGATTTAGGTATGTGGAGAGCTTCAAAACTAATGCTCTTTGAAAACCCTTAAAGAGCCTTTCAAAAGGCAACGAGCATCATGAATTTGATCGTGCGTGCTTTCAGAGTCTTTCGTCCTAAATTGTGAGCGCAGATCTTCGGTATTTTTGTTGGACCACATTTGGAAAACGGAGTGCCAGCATGGATGCTCTGGATGAAGAGAGAAAGTAATTTAAATCGAGTAGGTGCATCGTTGGGCAAAGAAATTGGTGGACGGTCTAAGGACCCGAAATGATCCAGAAAGACTAATAAAGCTTAACTTATATAGCCTACCCTATAGACAAATGGGATAAATAAAAAGGTAATTGATAAAGCACTTTATTGGCACCGTCAATCTCATTGGAACACAGGAAAATACGTAAAAACTCCTCTTTTCCGTATCCCTATCCGCTTCAGCTTTGTTTTGCTTGTATGTGTATACTGCAAGATTCGAAATGGGGAGTTTGCTTTAAGTGAAAAAACCTGCATTCCAATGTTTAATAAAAGCAAAATTGGATTTAAAGCTGCGATACAGAATAGAGTTGAATGTTAATGGTTTTGAATGTTTAGGGCCAGAATAAGCTGCTATGCAATTTTGAGGATATTCATTCAACTGAGGTAGACTCGTTTGCGATCGATTCAAAGGGAAAATCACTTCCAATGATATGCGAGTTCAGTTGATTCCTGTGTGTGGTAGGCCAAGTAATTGGATTTAATTGTACTGGAAATAAATCAGGGGCAATAAACGTTCAACTGTAAGAAACTTTCAATGTTGTTAAACAGTCATCATAATCTATTTGTTAATAAAGTGTTGATTATGATTGATCTAGCTCTATTAAACGACTATTCCCTGCAGGCTATTTAGGGTATGTACACTCAATCTGTAAGTATTTTTGCGGAAATAGTTACTATTTTGATTAACTGCTGAAATACATATCGGTGTCTGTTAAGTCTGTCAAGGATATGAAAAGAATATAAAAAGGGCATTGACGTTTTAGTTATTGAGAATTGCAGTATGCCCCTAATAACAATTCGGACGCGAATCGAACGCGAATCGGATCCGATAGTACGAATTTTCGGACGCGAATCGGATCCGACCATGACTTCGAATTCGGACGCGAATCGGATCCGAAAATTCGTATCTCGTTTTTCAACCGCACAGCGGAACCCCTTACTCCTTTGATTGACGCCCATACTAGCTAAACGGTTAAAAACGATCCCCATTACATTCTAATCGATTAGGTATTAATGATAAGATGACTCTCGGAAGACTAGGTGAGCAAGTAAAATATATTTTGTTTAAAAAAATATGCAAAGCGTAAGTGTACAAAAATAAATCTTATAAATTTCTCCTAATCAGTTGTCCTGTGTTGATGGACCCGGCAATCCCTCAGCCGTTTCATAAGGTATCCACCCTGTAATGAAAAGACAATAAAATTAGTGATGGTGCGCATGTGTTTATGTAGTAAAATGGTTGTATAAAAAGGTTGATAATTAAAATCTACGTACCGTCAGCACAGTGCCCCAGGGCTGCCTTTAAGCCCCTTTTCTGCAGTCGGTCATATGCCTTTTTAAAGGCATTTTTGAAAGCTCGTTCTAGCTGCAATTTGTCCGCCTTTTGTGGAATATTCCAGAGATTGAAGACGTCTGCGGTGCACATGAATTAGTTAATAATTAGAAATTTCTTACCCAACAGAATTACGTATAAAGGTGAGAGGAATAATGCCTTTTTGTCCTGGTGGCGACCGTAGAATGTTAGCCGGTAGGTAACCTCATCGGCGAAGAGCGATGTAAAAACGCGATCAGCAAAATTGCTGACGCTATCGCCGCCAAGGGAGGCCAAATGGGTAACCTAGTTAGACGGTAAGTAATGTCCAGCCAACCTACCAATTGTTGCCTATATGCCCTATCTGCAACGGCTTTGAGAAGGGCATCTACTTCGTCCAGGGTCGACATTTGGTGTACAATCGTACCCCTTGCTCCAGGCTGGGGTGCATGTGTGCTGCAGCTACCAATGCACTCATCTATGCGATGCCGTGTGGCCGCCACCTCCACTTTCAGAGCCTGCAAAAGCCTTATTTGTTGCATTTGGCTTTGCATGATCCTTCGAAGACTTGCTTTGATGGCTGATCGGCTGGGTCTTCTTGTTTTATTACCACGTCGCCTCTTCGTTTGTGCCGAATGCCGTCTAGGAAGATTATCTATGGAAGGTAATGGCTTACCCGCATGTGAAGGAGACTGGACAATAGGCATAGTTATGCTAGAACCACCGCTACCAGATGAATTGTCCTAAAAAATGGTAACGGTGGTAATTGTTCTGCGTACCGATGACGACGAGAGGAACGGGATCTTCGAAACGAAAACGTTGAAATCTATAGGGCCCAGTATGAAATCCATCTTCAGACATAATGAGCTGCAACCCAATAGGAAAAAAGGGATGAGGAATGCAAAAAAAGGTTTCCATAGCCACAGTGAATTCCCACAACGAATAGTTCACAAACAAACGGCTCCATAATTCTACCTAGGATAGGCCAAAACCCGCGCTTAGTTATCTTATGTATAGGGAGCTCATCAATAGCTAAATAAATAACAAAAATATTGCCTATTAGACGCCTGGTAGGGTCTCGAAACTGCTCAGTTAACTGTTTCACAAGTACTAAATGACCGTACTCACCACTGCCCATTGCCGTCACCGTTGAAACATCACTTTCCCCAGCCAGCAGCGTTCGTGCGTCTGCAGGAAGGTCAGAGGTCAGCCGTCTTATAATCTTCAGAAGACTGCTCTGATGAATCAATGGCATACGCGAGCGTATTGCCCAAGAACTCATAGCCTCTCAAAACGTAGGTTCCTCTTCAATTGTAGGTGTGCTTGAAGAGTTGTTTGGTGCCACGTCAGATATATCTGACATCCAACTTGCATCCTCATCAGCAGAGGAAATCTCGAAGTCGTCTTATGATGAACTAGAGGAAGAGGTCAGATGCCACGACGATTAAGATGAGTCGGACGGATACATTTCCCTCATATTCTCGGCAATTTGGCGTAAATCATCCAGAAAACCTTTCTGGGCACGTCTCCTAAGTGTTTTCATAGATACTGCTCTAAACATTCTGCAAAAAAAGCAAACAACGGTCAGTATAGACAGAACAGGGGCGCAGGCAGTTAAGCGACCGCGTCGCAGCACGACAACGCAGGAAATGGCGTGGCACGGCGCGCGCGGGATTGACAGCTCAGTGCCCGATCGATTTGCCAATAACACTGCGCGCATTCTCTTGCGCCCTTAGCGACGCGTCATCGAGTGCACTAGCAACCAATCAAATTCCAGATGCGATTGACGTACGACCGTTCGAGCCTCGAATCGTATTTCATTGCTATTAGGGGCCCTGGGCTAGATCCAGAAGGTTCTGCACCGAGGACGATAAGGAGAGCCTGCTGATCAGGTGAGCTTATATTTAGCGGAGTGATTGAGAAATGCAACTGAAAGGTGTACTTGTATGAAGAGATCAAGACAGATGAGCGCAGTTTATAAAGCTGCGCCTTCGTTCAACAGTGCAGACAAAAGATGCCTAGATGACAGGCTTGGCGCACATACGAGTTATGTAGAGCATATATGGTGTCAAAAGTACAAAAACGTATACTACTGAGAGGCTGTGACAAAAATATAATTTATAAATAAGTTTTAAAACAACTTGCTTAACAATCATAAAGTTATGTATAAAAAACGATGATATTGGAAAACATTTGAAAATGTGAAATTAACATAAATGTCTTCATTATTTTAAAGACAGAAAATGGATGATTTTAAATAATGGATATGCATATCTTTTAAGTGGGAGCTGCGCGAATAGTGAGAGAATACGGAGTGATTGAGAAATGTAACTGAAAGGTGTACTTGTATGAAGAGATCAAGACAGATGAGCGCAGTTTATAAAGCTGCGCCTTCGTTCAACAGTGCAGACAAAAGATGCCTAGACGACAGGCTTGTCGCACATACGAGTTATGTAGAGCATATATGGTGTCAAAAGTACAAAAACGTATACTACTGAGAGGCTGTGACAAAAATATAATTTATAAATAAGTTTTAAAACAGCTTGCTTAACAATCATAAAGTTATGTATAAAAAACGATGATATTGGAAAACATTTGAAAATGTGAAATTAACATAAATGTCTTCATTATTTTAAAGACAGAAAATGGATGATTTTAAATAATGGATATGCATATTTTTTAAGTGGGGGCTGCGCGAATAGTGAGAGAATACGGAGTGATTGAGAAATGTAACTGAAAGGTGTACTTGTATGAAGAGATCAAGACAGATGAGCGCAGTTTATAAAGCTGCGCCTTCGTTCAACAGTGCAGACAAAAGATGCCTAGACGACAGGCTTGTCGCACATACGAGTTATGTAGAGCATATATGGTGTCAAAAGTACAAAAACGTATACTACTGAGAGGCTGTGACAAAAAAATATAATTTATAAATAAGTTTTAAAACAACTTGCTTAACAATCATAAAGTTATGTATAAAAAACGATGATATTGGAAAACATTTGAAAATGTGAAATTAACATAAATGTCTTCATTATTTTAAAGACAGAAAATGGATGATTTTAAATAATGGATATGCATATTTTTTAAGTGGGGGCTGCGCGAATAATGAGAGAATACGGAGTAATTACACTTTTAGGTTACTAACCACCAGCTATGACTTGTGCCCTACCCAGAAATCTTACCACAAAACCAGGTGATTGTTGCCTTTCTATGTGCATTGCAGGTCATTGTAGATGGTTCGTAAATAGGCGTGGAATGGGAGCATGCAAAATTGGATTTGACGAGTTCATGTGCAGTTTGAGAGCAGCTCATTAGGAGGATTATGTCGAAAGCTCCGAAAATTCCGGCGATTCCAATTCCGGTGAAGTAGAGTGCGGAAGGATCCGCTCCTAATTCCGTCACGGCATGACACCTATAACGCCTGATTTGACTTGTAAAATGTCCTATCTTATTAAAAATTAGATGTGTAATATTATTTAACAGATATTTTTTAGTGTGTATTTTAAATTCTAATAGAGGTCAACTTTTTCAAATAGAACTGGGATGGTAATTCCACAGCCTGCCATGGCCCCTTGTGTAGTCCAGCCTTAAAAAACTGAATATTAATGATAAAACGAGTAGATAGATGAATTGATCTATCTACACATTTCATGCTGCAATATTTTTAACTTATAATGAAAACAATGCAGCTTTGACTACAAAAATTTTGTAAGCGTATTTTCATGGGTATGGACGTTTAAGTTGTTTAAGTTGGTTATTTGGAGGGCACCTAACTTTTGACCGTACTCTACACTGCGTTCTTGCTTTTCGTTGCACTGTTTGGTGTTGCCCTCAATCGGAAGGCACGATAACTACATTTGATTAATTTAATGCAACTAACCTAGTAGCCACCTGTATTCGCATGCCAATTCGAAAATACTTTAGTTTTTTGTTTGCGTATTAAAAAATGACTTCCAGTTCCGTGTTACAGACTTATTAGCCTCGCTACTCAATCGCGTTGGCAAGCTTCTTCTGATCTTACCATTTTTCCAGGAACCAGTCCGGCAGAATACAGATGACGATAATTTTTTATAATCACTGAAAGCTATCATACTTTTACATTTTTTATTACACTTTAACATTGCTTATTTTTCAATAAACAATCTTATGCCTATAATGGCATTGAAGTGTTATATGTCATCGCGAGAGGCGGCTGACCATCTTACGTAAGGTTATTGGGTCGTTAACAGCGATCACTTCAAGAGTTCAACAACGAACATCGCTGTTTTATACCGCTGGACTATCTCCTATCAGCCCTAGATATGAAATAGGAGGCGTTGCCCTGCGCATATTTTTGGAATGGGCCATGCGTGGAATTTTGCACAAGTCCCCATTCCCAACCCCTACTTCTGCCTCATCCAGCCCCGTCGAATCCCTTATTGTCCCAGAGGCTTAACGGGTCAAGGTCAAGGTCAATGGTCAAGGTCAAAGGCGGTTGGTTCAAATTTGAAGATAAGTGAATTCTCGAATTTTAAACCGATTTCTTCGTTTCCTGTTGAAAATATTAGCTTAATTATCGACAATTTATTGTATTTCTACCTCATAATCAGCTGCAGACACTTGCAGTTATTGCAATTGCAAAAGCTTAAGATATAAAGTGTTTAAACTTTTTCACCCTACATAGCCTAATTAAAGTTCTCGCAGATATACGTCAAAAGGACAAAATATAAAGGTTAATTCGAGAAATAAAGTTGAAATTTTGTACGTTTACCTTATTTCCAGCGAAGAATAATTTGCAGTAACTGGTATACCAGTTGATATAATTTTTCATCCTGCATAGCCTCTTCGCTAATTCTATTTTCAGTTTAAACTCGTTACCTAGCAGATATTTGCTTGCAGTGCCGTGCTTGAACCACATTTTTCAAATATTACATCTTTCTATTTCGCAAAACGTCACTAGTGACAATTATCCTTTCGTATTATCGATTTGAAAAATACTTATATTTTAAAATCAATATGAAACCCATGTCAGTGCTTAGACGCAAACATCCTCTTCGCTTAAAACTTCCACTAGAGCAACCCTCCTCACGCATGAAGAAATTAGACCTTGACGTCCTGGAAAACTTTAATAACTTTATGTCTTAATAGGGTTCTCTCTTCACGATCCTTGGTACTATTTTTGAGGGAAAGTTGTCTTCACTCACTTCTCAACAATGCGTGAAACTAGAGCCTTTTATAAACATGGTCAGTACCGAGTCAATTGACAGAGAAGTTTCAATTTTCTTTTAAAAAACGTCCCCAAGAGTAAAATCCCCCTGGACGTTGCATTTCATTTCCTTTAATCATGCGGCTTTAACTTTAAAGTCGCTGAAGCTAAAAGGTTGTCTTCGCGTAGCAAAAACCCGCCAATTCTGGTCAAAATTATTTTAGCGATTAAAGTTGACCTTATTTTCTCTAAGCATGAGCACTCAGCTAAATATTTGAAAAAAAAACAAGTTGTTTATCTGTAGGGATAAAACCCCAATGGAACGTCGGGTTTCACCCTCATTAGCAAACAAGAATCCTTCGTCTACACCTTCAATATCAGAAGTTATCTCAGTGGTTTGTCCTGTAGCTAATGCAAGCCCACGGCCATCCGGATCGACAGGAATTTAGATTCCAGCTGAATCTTCACCCGTTAACCGTGTTCCTGGTTGATTAAAATTGTTTCAAAGCCACCTCTTTCTCATCCCAAGCAAACTATGCCTGCTATAGCTGCCAAATCTACTAAACCTAAGAAAACTCCTAATAAATCTGAATCATTGGCTATCCAAGCATTAAAATAAGTAATGTCATTACCGATGGGAAACCTGCTAACCCCTAAGCATCTACAACAGCTGCGAACGCTAATGTTAGCATCCTTCCCAACCCAAAAGGTGGCCGAAATCCCCAAATAATTAACGCTTCTAATTATGTTACTAGTTTTTTTGAAATCATTTATTCCCTTTTCAAATGCACGTTTTCCGCCAATTTATGCTAACTTCCCTAAAAATCTCATTTCTATGCCACCCCCTATCTTTCAAACGCAACAATATAGCCTTCCCTTCCAAGGTTTTCATTCAAATATGCCGCTGTTCAATAATCTCAGTTCTCTTAACAGTAACATTTCGACAAATGGTAGACCAGACCAATTTTGTTTCCCACCTTTCGTTTCTTCTTTCCAGTTTTCTTCTCCGCCACCAAATTATCCTTTTATATAAATACTGATGAGCGTAACCTGCCGCTCAGGAATACGCTCAGCTTAGTTCCACTCAACGCGAGATCAGTTGTAAAGCAGATGGCTGAGCTTAGAACAGTAGCCTTTGAGCTTGATCCAGATGTGCTGTGCATCACTGACTCCTGGGCTCATTCTCTTATTTCTGACTCAACGCTTGCTATAGATAATTTCAATTTGTACCGACAAGACCGCGCTAAAAAACGTGGCGGGGGTTGCCTCCTTTATATTAAGTCATCCTTTGTACATTTCCCTTTTCAGCTGAGCATTTCGTCCTCTTCTGGAAATGTATGCTTTGCTTCAGTCATCCTCCCTCACAATAAAAAAGCGTTAATTGGCTGTGTCTATAATCCTCCGTGTTATTCTGGCAATGAAAGCGAGCTCTGTGAACTATTTGAAAACGTTGCAGACACTCAGTTTGATGTCAAAATAATCGTAGGCGATTTCAATCTGCCAGACATTTACAGGCAGGCAAATTCCTCTCCGCCTAAACATCAGAAATTGGTCGATACTATTAACTTTTCAAACATGTCCCAACTGGTCAGATCAGTTACTAGAAATGACAGCATTATAGATTTAATTTTTACAAATGATGTCAACCCTCTCTTTATGAATTTTCATCATGACCTTTTCACAAGTGATCACGCAATAATTCACTGTTGTTTTCCAGTCTTCCTTTTTACGAAGCCTGAGGTTAAATGCAATAACCTCGACTTTGCTAACATAAGCCATGAAAAAGTAAATAATTTCGTAAGCACTCTAGATTGGCCTAGCATATTCGTAATCAATGATCTAAACTTTTTCCGTGAGCTATTGCAGAGCCTCACAGAACAAATCCAGGCTTTAATCCCGTTTAATATTTTTAATTCAAATATATCTTCTTCTACTGTTCCGCAGTTTCTCCAGAACAGACTTAAAAAATTACGAAAGCAACTTGAAGATTCATCTAAAATCTCTTTGTCAGATCATTTAAGGATTGCAAAAATATTTGAATTAGCATCGAAAATTAGGCTCGCGAGAGATAAGCACAGGAAGTCTCGGGCACTAAGTGATGGCAATTCATCCAAATCTGTTGCTCATATCTTCCATGTTCGGTCATTGGCTAAGCCTCTGAATGTAACTCCGCCCTAGCCCGACTGTAACAAAACAATTGTTCCCGACGATTTGGGCAAAGCATTGTTGTTAAATTCGTTTTTTGCCAACCACTTTACCACTGAAACTAGCCCCACCCCCACAATTCCACTGCTTTCCAATTCACTTGTAACAACCATTAATTTCTCGCCTTCATGTATTCAAAAGGAAATAGCTCACCTAAAAAATTCACATTCGGTTGGAACTGATAACATTCCAAACTCACTTATTAAACAGTTAAGGGATTTTGCACCTTTACTAAGCAAGTTATTCTCAGTATTTCTCGAAAATGGTTTCTTCCCCGATTACTGGAAAACTTTTATTATAATACCAGTTTTTAAATCTGATTCCCGTTTGGACATTCATAACTATCGCGGTGTTCATAAAATGCCCTCTCTTGCTAAACTCTTCGAAAACCGAATTGCAAAAACAATCACGGATTGTTGCATAAGTAATACAATTATCAACTTTTCCCAACACGGCTTCTTACCGGACCGCTCTTGTGAAACCTGCCACATGTCTTTTCTAAATCTACTAACCTCTCTTCGTAATGATAGTTATGTTGCATAAGTAATACAATTATCAAATTTTCCCAACACGGCTTCTTACCGGACCGCTCTTGTGAAACCTGCCACATGTCTTTTCTAAATCTACTAACCTCTCTTCGTAATGATAGTAATGTGGTAGTTATCTATTTTGATCTTAGTAAGGCATTCGATAAAGTGCCTCATAAACGACTTCTAGCTAAACTAGAAGCTATAGGATTTCGTAGTCCCCTGACTGACTTTACTAGATCATACCTAAATGATCGAAAGCAATATGTTTTAGTAGGGTCCTCATACTCAAGTGCTACCCCGATTGTTAGTGGTGTCCTTCAAGGTACCGTTTTAGGTCTTTTGTTGTTCTTACTGTATATAAATGATATTTCATCGATAGTTTAACATTCTCAATCTTTTATTTATGCTGATGACCTCAAATGCGTGTATTCCTTCTCTAACTCTACGACCGAAGGGTGCCTAGAACAAATTCATTCAGACTTAGACGCTCTTTCGGCCTGGAGCTCCACATGGCTAATGGAGTTCTCACCTACTAAGTGTCGCTACATGCGTTTTAGACCTGTAAGGCTGCCGCAACCTCTTATCTTTGAAGGTTGTCATATGATTGAATGTTCCTCCATCAAGGACTTGGGCTTAAGCTACACCAATAAATTAGATCTTTCGCCTCATGCCGATAGAATTACGGCCAAAGCTGCTCAGATTTGCGGCTTTATTTCTTATAATTTCTACCTTCCTGAAATTAAATTAAGACTTTATCGTATGTTTGTACCTCCCATTCTTGAATTTTGCTGTCCTTTTTTTCGGTTTAATGAACGAATCTAGCCATTCAAAAATTGAAAATGTCCAAAGACATTTCACAAAAAACTCCTATTTCCGACTCTTTCAACTACTTCCTACTCAACAAGATGCCAGCTAATGAAGCTAAAATGTCTTTGGGTCAGGAGACTTGAAGCAGGCTTTTGTCTCCTTTTCCGACTAAATAATAGTTCAACTCTCACCAAGCTTTCTATCATTACCCCGTTAGTCTTCCTTTTAACCTAAGAAATTCTGCACTAATAATACCTCCCCCTGCATCCTCCACGTGTAAGTGCTCTCTCTTCTTTGCTTCTAGGTATAGTTTTCTTTGGAATAACTTGCCAATTGAAAGTAGGTCGTTAACTAGTCTATCTGCATTCAAGCAAAGACTGCACATTTATCTTAACACTGATTCTATTAACCTTTTATTTTCCTCATCTTTTCCTAGAAGCTTTCCCCATGACTCGGAGAAAGGACCATCGGGAATTTAAGTACCCCTCTTGAAACTATATTTTCGCTACCTCGATACGCCCATGAACTATAATGTCTCCTTATATCACCAGTCATCCAAACGATGACGTCATTCGGACTTTAAAATTCGGTGGTCCACAGTCTTAAATGCTGCGGTTTCTTTGGATACTAACCATCATCAGAATTCAATTCTGGATCCTATGATGCTGAGGACTTAAGTTCATTGACGCATTTTCGTTAGATTTTGTTTCATACGCCTAAGTGATCAAGAACGAATCACCTCGACGTTTCATTATCTCATTCTGAAATGCTTCTACCGTATGACCCTTATCTACCACCTGACCATTTTTTCCTAAGCAGTTTTTTCTCCTTCCTTTTATTAGAAAATGAAGGCTTATTGAACTCTGCCTCCATTTTCATGGTAGGAGTTTTTTTTCACTGCCTATTTTTTCTAGTTCACCATTAATTTTAAAACATCGCTAACTGTTGACATAGCAGGACAACTTTTGTATTTGTATATTTTATCCGTACACATTGTCATAACTTTATTTCGTTACTTATTTTTGCTTAGACAGTACGTTCCCGGTGCTAACCAAATATAAATTCTAAATTTTACATATGCAGGAAGGTACAATAATATCTTATGGAGTAGAAGTTTGATCGTTGGGCCATTTCGAATCTAGGAATTTTATAAATTTTCGTTATTTCTAGTGCCTCGGGTGTCGTTTGTATTTGTTAGCATATTAATTCTGAGAATATCTAGATCTGGTGTGATTTTTAATAGGAAATTGAGATCATTTTTGGAGTCTTCTGATCCAGAGGGGTCGAAGATCATATCTATTGAATAGTTCCAGGTATGAATTGTGGATGTCATCACTTTTGAACAAGGATCTGGTAAAGCGCCTTTGAAGGGCATTATGCAAAAGAAAATTGAGAACTAATCCGCGAGAGGTAAAACGTACATTTTATAAAGTCATGTCTTTAGTATATTTACGGAGAAAGTTTTACATATGAATCCACATACTCGAGTGGCTTTCAGTGATATTTCTTTAGCTTGGGGGATAAATCAGAAGTATTTGTAAAGATAAGACCTTACTCTTTTATTGACGGTGTCTATGTTATTTCTTGATCATTGAAGATTATGGGAGGAAGTTTTTTGGACCAAAAATCATGAGATGACATTTCGTTGACGAGAATACTCCATTCACTTAGTTTTTTAGATCCTTTTTAATCGTTATATGCGTACTGACTTCTGTTTGCTTTTTATAAGCATATTTTGTCGTCTGCGTATAAAAATGTTTGAGCTGACGTTAATATAGACAATAAGTCGTGAATGTACATAAGAAATAGAAGATGTCCTAGGATTGTCCCATGAAGTACTCCACTACTAATATGAGATGGTTCTGAGGCCACGTTTCGAAGTTGTATAACCTGATATCAGTGTTGGAGGTAAGATTTAAGATTAAAGTAGAATAGACTGGATATATTCATAAGAGCATACATCATATGCTTCAGTATTCAAGCTGGCGTTTTATCCCTTCCATATGAGGTGAAATTAGAAAGTTTTCTGATAGCTTTTTTGACGGTTTCTTCGCTAAAACAGATCTCATGGAGGTTAAATGCTGTCGTGTCTTTTAGTTGGGTTATCGGCTCTGCCTAAACTGAATAGTTCGCTTGGAAATACTTGTTAACCAATTTTGCTTTTTTTGTTAACATCTGTTATTTCTTGTCCTGAGTCATCGATCACAATCTTAAGACCTGGTGTTCAATTTTTATTGTTCCCGAAAGATCTTGACTGTTTTTTTCGGCGGACTCTTTTGCCCAGCGTTCAGCTACTATGTTGTTGTCTGTTTCCAATTTTTTTGACTAGATCATGCATTTCTCTAATTCGTCTGAATGTGGACAAATAACTAACTGAGTGATCGTGAAATTGATTTTTTTGTTTTTTAGCCTCTTCGTAAGGAATTTACGAATTGGTGATTTTTTTACAGGGATCTCATGCCTATTAAGATATCTCGAATCATACAGACAGTAGATTATAAGATGTTAACAGCTTCCATAGCGGATTTTCTTAGAAGGTATGAGCTCCAGTTCAATTGCCGAATAAAGTTGTTCGTGCAGTCAATGCCATGTTTTTTTGGATTTGTGTAAGTGTAACTATGATCAAGTGTTAGTTTAATGGTGAGAGGGAGCATTGCTATTATTCCCATATGATCCCTATCAATGTTGATGTTGTCCTACTGCCTTAATAGGGCCAGAAATCATTTGTAAGAAAAATGTGTCGTATATTGTTTTCTGCGGTCAGTTTATGGATTATTTGCGTCCAGTTATAATAGACGATTGATGCTAGCAGTTCACCATGTCATATGGGGCTGCTAGTTCAAACCAGTTTATTTCTGGACAGTTAAGGGCACCCGCAATTATCTTGTTTACATTTTGAATATTTGATGTAGTATATTTTAGATTGTTTAGACCAGTGTCATCGTTAATATGTTCTAGAGGGTAATAGAGACATCCGATTAGTATGTTTTTGAGCAACAAGGATTTTATTGTGGCAAAGCACGCTTCGCCAGTGAAAGTTACATTTGTAAAACAAAACAATTTGTGCAATGGTAGTTTCGAGGTATATCATACAACTGCCAGCTTGTTTATTCATTTGGTATTATCGATAAATAGCGACGCAGTCATTGGTAATTCATTAAATCATGTTTCTGTTATGCAACCTATATCGGGATTATATGTTTCAAAGAATGTCCTAAGTTGTGGTATTTTATGTACTATTGATCGCGCATTAATAAAGGCGATACTAAGTATGTCAGATAGGGATGAGCAAGCTGTTATGAAAAAACTGACTTATAAAAGTGTTTTGATTTTGCGATGGGCTAAAGGAAAGGAATTGTGTTACTATTGGAAGGTATGAGGATGTGCATGGTAGGATATGAGTGTATGGGTTACAGTGTATGTTTTACGTATGTAGTGGGTTAAGAGTGTAATGGTTAAAGTGCATGGGTTGGGTGCAGAGGTTATGTCCCATTTGAGGGGATTAAGTAGGTGGTAATTGTATTTACATGGAGTTACTGTTTGGGAGGTGTGTCGGCCAAGGTAACTAGTTCTAAAGATTGGACGGCGCCCAAGAAGTGCCCTATCAATAAACCTATTTATTTATATTATTAGGTACTAAGATTTTTGAGAGATAAGAGTGCATTGGCTTACTCGTATGCCATGCAGGTTGAGTTTGGGTGGTAGAGGTGTTATTATAAAAGCTGGTTCGTGTCTTATAAGAGCTTGCAGAGTTTGGAGTACTCCTATTTCTGAGGTTGATATATTTTGGGCTTGTTGGTTGCAATGGTTTGCTTACTAAAGCTCGTAATGTAGTAGTTATAGCTGGGAGAATAATCGGGTTGCCTTTTGAGCTTGAAGTGATTGACATGGATGTGGTAGATTTTGTATTGGTAGCTCGATTGATATTTTGCATTGCATGTTGACCATTTTGGACCTTCGTACTAACACCTTTATATCTATCTAATATTGTGACGTGAGCGTGTGCAGGATCGATCCCTTCAGTCTGTTCTAGAGAGGTTGTAGCGTTTTCAGGTGCTTCAATTCAATTCAATTTATTGAGGGAAATAGGCAGATGCCTTTGAGTACCCTATTTGTTACGTAAAATTAAGTGCAGTATACAGAGAAACCGTGTGGGTTGCAAAGGTACAAAAGGCGGTCATATGACAAGTGGTGCACGACTCTCGAGGGTTAAGATAAATGCCTCATCGCTCAGGCTCGTTTTGGAACATAAAACTGTCAAGGTTCCTTTTAAGGCTTTCTAGCGATGGTGACATCACAACGTCTTCAGGGAGGACATTCCATGGTTGAACCACTCTGACAGAGAAGGAGAACTTGCGCACATCCAGTTTCGCCTGCTGGACACGCAGTTTCAATGGGTGATCTCGGAGATGGGTCGTGGCGGCAAATTCAAAGAAGTCCGAGAATTCCAGGCAACAATCCAATCCCTTAACAATGCGGAATGTCTGCAGGAGATCACCACGCATTTCCCTATAACTGAAAGGGAACAGATTAAGATTCATTAGGCGGGTTGGATATGGCAAGGAGCTTTGACTTCTAACCATTTTGGTGGCTTTCCTCTGTACTCTTACGAGGCAGTTCTGATCTTGAACTGTCCAGGGTTTCCAGGCTTGCATGGCTTAATGAATGTTCCAAAAGTCTTAGCTAAGAGATCTTCATCGAAATCCAAAAAGGCTCGTCTGATGGCATGCAACACCGAAAATGCGCTTTTCGCCACTTTCGAGCAGTGAGACGATGGTTTTAAGGTGGTGGTCGTCAGTACACCAAGGTCCTTTTGGGTCTCCACGTCTTTTTAGGCTTCACCGTTGCGAAAGTAACTTCTACTTTTTGCAGATCCAGATGGGTTGCCTAAGCAAAGTATTGTACACTTATCGACGTTGAACCGCAAAAGCCAATGATGATTCGACCACTACTCCAACCGAGTTAGGTTGATCTGCAGTTTATCTTTGTCAGCAGGGCTCTGGATTACATTCCAGATTTTAATGTCATCGGCAAACATTGCTGCTTCACATTCAAGATTCCTGACACAATCGTTCACGTACATTAAAAACAGTATTGGCCCTAGTACTGAACCCTGAGGAAACCCACTCTGTACCGCAGCAGAACTTGACCTCTCTTGGCCGATGCACACAACCTGGAGCCGACCCACGAGAAAGTTTTCGATCCACTTGAGGAGGTTACCTCTGATTCCAATTCTTTCTAGCTTGTATAGCAGTCTCTCGTGTGGCACATTATCGAAGGCATTTTTAAAGTCAATGAAGGCAATGTGAACCGCGTGTCAATCTTAAAGTTCTTGGATCCACCTCTGGAGCGAATACAGCAAATTCGTTGTGCATTATCTTTCTTTTCTGAACCCGTGTTGACAGCTTGATAACAAATTATGAGTCTCTAGGAATTTCACCAATTCGCTCTTGACGATCCTTTCCATAATCTTGCCAAGGATGCATGTCAAGCTTATGGGCCTGTAGTTTGTCACTGACGCCCGGCTACCGCTTTTGTACAAGGGAGTTATATGTGCCAGCTTCCAATCGAGAGTAAGTGTTCCGGAGTCAAATGACTTTTGAAAGAGCACTGACAGAGGTGCGGAAAATTCATTGGCGAGTTCTTTCAGAAGCTTGGGTGGAAGCTCGTCTGGTTCTGGGGATTTCGACTCTTTTAGTTCTTTTATTTCTTTTTGGATCAGAAATTCTGAGAAACGTATGTGGCTAATGCTTGCAGTCGGTGGGTAATTCACTGAGGGACGAAGGAACCTTGCCTCGTTTGTGAAGACTGAGCGGTAGAACTGTGAAAAGTACTCGGCTTTTTCCCTGTTTTCAGAAATTTCGACGCCCACGGCAGTCTTAATCAGTGGTATTTGATGTTTATTCCTTGTACATCTACGGAGGTAACTAAAGACTAACTTTGGATTCTGCGTTGCCTTTTGCAGCAAAGTCATATCAAATTCTCTTCGCGTTTTAAGAATAAGGCTTCTTATTTTGTTTCTCTGTGTTTTATACTTATTAAAATAGGCGACTTGATTAGACTCGCAATATTTTCTCCACAACTTGTGCTTCCTGTTTATTTCCCTTTTTAAGTTGCTGTCTAGCCACCCAGGACGCTTGCTGTGATGGACACTCGTTAGCGGGTAGTGATTGTCCATAAGTTGCAGAAGAACATTTCGGAAGGACTCCCAATCTTCGTTCATGGTGCTCGAAAACATTGAGGTCCAGTTGATGTCTGTTAAATCTGCTCGCATCTGATGAAAGTTTCCTCGCCAAACGTTACGCCGTTTTTCCTCTATAGCAGGCGCAACGGAGAATAAGGAGTAGTCCCACTTAGCACCACATGATCACTACGACCGAGCGGAGGCATTGAAATAATCTCGTCAATGCTGCCTGATGGTTTCGTGAAAACCAGGTCAAGCCCTTTGTCCTTCACGTGTTCTGGTGGGAAAAGGGACATGTTGTGTGAGGAGTGCCTTCAAGGTCATTTGCAGAAAAACATAATCAAAAGTCGATTTCGGGCATGATGATTGAACAGTGCTCCAGTTAATTCCTGGTGCGTTGAAGTCACCCATAATCATGACATTAGGTCGACTGGAGAAATTTTCTAATTGTTCCAACAAGTGGGTGTCCGCGACTCGGTCTATCCTAGGTCTATCCTTGTTTCGTTTGATTATGACCTTCTCTCCTAACTGTGGTAGGAAGATCAATGTCTTAACTATTGAGGTTCGTGGGTTTTGAGGTATTCCTTTCGTTTGATTCCGACCTCCTCTCCTAACTTCGGTAGCATTTAATGGTTTTGTATTATGAGTATTATATTATTTATTTATTGCCAGTTTACAGGCAAGGTCAAAAAAAAAATATATATATACAGTAGATGGTCAAGCTGACAGTGAAAAAACTCCTGATCGTTGTTTCATGTGTTTTCAGGAGAAAAAACTGCAGCTTATTGAGTAATTAAAGTTCTGGACAGGGACGGGTTAACAGGTGCCCAGTGAAGAACCTCTCCATTCAGTGTTACGGATCCGGTATTCTGCACCAGCAGGTATGTCGGCGAGCGGCTGTTCGCTGTCGACTGAGAAATAAGCCGATTGAGGTCCGCAGAGCCAGAAATTTTTCTCCTCAGCATGAAGACCGGCACAGGATTCAGAGTCCGTGAACGCCATCAGAACCGAAGAGAGCTTCAACAGAGTCAGCACCCAAAAGTTTTGGAAGGTGTCCTGAATGTAGAAAACTAGTGACAGTTCGCGTAAACAAGGGATAGCTTTGCTGAAGTTTGATACTTCTAGGTAGCTTATTCCAGATTGCTATAGCGTTTACCGAAAAAAACTGTCGGTATCTAACTGTGCGTGCCAAAGGAAGAAATAAAAATACATCTCGATGACTGGTGCGCCGAGAGTGGTCGAGGTGCCTCAGAGATGTAAGGGGGTTAAACGTACGACTGTTTAGTAGTTAAAACAGTAAAAATAGTCCCTTCTGTAATCTACGAAGCCATAGCGGGTCAAGGCTTGATAGCTCACAGCGTTGTTGGTAGGACAGGTTTCGGTAATCTGAATAGAAAACTCTTTTTGTAAAGAAGTACTGGACTGATTCTATCTTCTTTCGTTCACTAGCGTGCAGAAGACTAAATAGAAACGAGCAGTATTCCAGACTATGCCTGACATACATTTATAGAGGCTGATTCTAATTTTGACGGTTTTAAAATTTCTGAGATTAAACCCAGTAGTTTGGCGTGCTTTCGAGACAATCAGGGCACAGTGCTCTGACAGATTAATACTACTAGAATATGATATGCCCAGATCCTTTATAACTCCAGGCACGTTTACATCGTGACCGTCTATGCTTAGGTGGGGCTGATGGTTGTCACCAATAACCATTACGGAGCACTTTTGCCAAGAAAGTGAGAGGCGACATGTGCGACACCACTGAGCGAAGGCCTGATGATCCGTTTTTAAGAGCTCAAGCACGATGTTGCGATCAATCGGTTTATATCGATAGGCAACTTTTAAATTTTCAGCGTACAGAAAGGGCCTTCCATACTGAAAACAATCAGGAACATCGTCGACAAAGAGGCAAAATAGAAGCGGGCCGAGCACGCTGCCCTGAATAACTCCGCTCCTCACATGCGTGGGGTTGGAGATAACATCAGAAATTTTAACCCGTTGTGCGCGAGCCTTCAAATAGGAAAATATTAAGTTCTGAAGCTTGTGACATATGCCGAAGGAGGCAAGTTTCAGCAGTAGGCGATCATGGTCAACACGATCAAAAGCCTTAGTGAAATCGAAGTAAACGGTGTAAATTACAAAACCGCTGTCTCTAGATTGAAGAATAATTTGTAGTAACTGGTATACCTGTTGATATAATTTTTCATCCTGCATAGCCTCTTCGCTAATTCTATTTTCAGTTTAAACTCGTTACCTAGCAGATATTTGCTTGCAGTGACTTGCTTAAAATATTAAATCTTTTATTCCGTAAAAAGCGTTACTAGTAACAATTTTCCTTCGTATTATTGATTTGAAAAGTACTTATATTTTAAAACCAATATGAAACCCCAGTTAGTACTTAAACGCAAACATCCTCTTCGCGTAAAACTTCCACTAGAACAACCCACCTTAAGCATGAAGAAATTAGACCTTGACGCCCTGGAAAACGTTAATAACTTTATGTCTAAATATGGTTCTCTCTTCACGATCCTTGGTACCATTTTTGAGGGAAAGTTGTCTTCACTCACTTCTCAACAATGTGTGAAACTAGAGCCTTTTATAAACACGGTCAGTACTGAGTCACTTGACCGACATAAGAGAAGTTTCAATTTTCTTTTAGAAAACGTTCCCAAGAGTAAAATCCCCCTGGACGTTGCATTTCATTTCCTTTACTCGTGCGGCTTTAACTTTAAAGTCGCTGAAGCTAAAAGGTTATCTTCCCGTAGTAAAAACCCTCCTATTCTGGTCAAACTTTTTTCAGCGATTGAAGTTGACCTTATTTTCTCTAGGCATGAGCACTCAGCTCAATATTTGAAAAAAAACAGGTTGTTTATCTGTAGGGATAAAACCCCAATGGAACGTCGGGTTTCACCCTCATTAGCAAACAAGAAGCCTTGGTCTAAACCTTCAATACCAAAAGTTATCTCAGAGGTTTGTCCTGTAGCTAAAGCAAGCCCACGGCTCTCCGGATCGACAGGAATTTCGATTCCAGCTGAATCTTCACCCGTTAACCTTGTTTCTGGTTTGAGGGAAATTGTGTCAACTCCACTTCTTTCTCATCCCAAGCAAACCATGCCGGCTATACCTGCCAAATCTACTAACCCTAAGAAAACTCCTAGTAAATCTAAATCTGTGGCTAATCCAGGCTTTAAGATCAGCAATGGCATTACCGATGGGAAACCTGCTAACCCCTTAGCATCTACAACAGCTGCGAACGCTAACGTTAGCATCTTTCCCAACCCAAAAATTTGTCCGAAATCCACAAATATTTAACGCTTCTAATTATGCTACCAGTTTTTCGAAATCATTTATTCCTTTTTCAAATGCACGTTTTCCGCCAATTTTTCGCTAACGTCCCTCAAAATCTCATTTCTATGCCACCTCCTATCTTTCAAACGCCACAATATAGCCTTCCCTTCCAAGGTTCTCATCCAAATATGCCGCTGTACAATAATCTCAGTTCTCTTAACAGTAACATTTCGACAAATTGTAGACCAGAGCAATTTTGTTTCCCACCTTTCGTTTCTTCTTTCCAGTTTTCTTCTCCGCCACCAAATTATCCTTTTTTTATAAATACTGATGAGCGTAACCTGCCGCTCAGGAATACGCTCAGCTTAGTTTCACTCAATGCGAGGTCAGTTGTAAATAAGATGGCTGAGCTTAGAACAGTAGCCTTTGAGCTTGATCCAGATGTGCTGTGCATCACTGAATCCTGGGCTCACTCTCTTATTTCTGACTCGACGCTTGCTATAGATAATTTCAATTTGTACCGACAAGACCGCGCTGAAAAACGTGGCGGTGGTTGCCTCCTTTATATTAAGTCATCCTTTGTACATTTCCCTTTTCATCTGAACATTTCGTCTTTTTCTGGAAATGTATGCTTTGCTTCAGTCATCCTCCCGCACAATAAAAAAGCGGTAATTGGCTGTGTCTATAATCCTCCGTGTTATTCTGGCAATGAAAGCGAGCTCTGTGAACTATTTGAAAAAGTTGCAGACACTCAGTTTGATGTCAAAATAATCGTAGGTGATTTTAATCTGCCAGACATTGACTGGCAGGCCAATTCCTCTCCGCCTAAACATCAGAAATTGGTCGATACTATTAACTTTACAAACATGTCCCAACTGGTCAGATCAGTTACTAGAAATGACAACATTTTAGATTTAATTTTTACAAACGATGTTCACCCTCTCTTTATGAATTTCCGTCATGATCTATTTACAAGTGATCATGCAATAATTCACTGTTGTTTTCCAATTCCCCTTCTTACGAAGCCTGAGGTTAAATGCAATAACCTCGACTTTGCTAACATAAGCCATGAAACAGTAAATAATTTCGTAAGCACTCTAGATTGGCCTAGCATATTCGTAATCAATGATCTAAACTTTTTCCGTGAGCTATTGCAGAGCCTCACAGAATAAATCCAGGCTTTTATCCCGTTTAAGATTTTTAATTCACATTCAGCTTCTTCTACTGTTCCGCATTTTCTCCAGAACAGACTTAAAAAATTACGAAAGCAACTTAAAGATTCATCTAAAAGCTCTTTGTCAGTTCATTTAAGGATTGCACAAATATTTGAATTAGCATCGAGAATAAGGCTCGCGCGAGATAAGCGTAGGGAGTCTCGAGCACTAAGTGATGCCAATTCATCCAAATCTGTTGCTCAAATCTTTCATGTTCGGTCATCGGCTAAGCGTCTGAATGTAACTCCGCCCTTACTCGACTGTAACAGAAAATTTGTTACAGATGATTTATGCAAAGCAGAATTGTTAAACTCGTTTTTTGCCAACCACTTTACCACTGAAATTAGCCCCACTCCCACAATTCCTCTGCTTTCAAATTCGCTTCTAACAACTATTAATTTCTCGCCTTCATGTATTCAAAAAGAAATAGCTCACCTAAAAAATTCACATTCAGTTGGAACTGATAAGATTCCAAACTCACTTATTAAACAGTTAAGGGATTTTGCACCTTTACTAAGCAAATTATACTCAGTATTTCTCGAAAATGGTTTCTTCCCCGATTATTGGAAAACTTCTATTATAATACCAGTTTTTAAATCTGGTGCCCGCTCGGACATTCATAACTATCGCGGTGTTCATAAAACGCCCTCTCTTGCTAAACTCTTCGAAAAAACTAATTGCAAAAACAAATCACGGATTTTTGCATAAGCAATAAAATTATCAACTTTTTCCCAACACGGCTTCTTACCGGACCGTTCTTGTGAAACCTGCCACATGTCGTTTTCTAAATCTACTAACATCTCTTCGTAATGATCATCTATCTGTAGTAGTTATCTATTTTTGATCTTAGTAAGGCATTCGATAAGGTGCCTCATAAACGACTTCTAGCGAAACTAGAAGCCATAGGATTCCGTAGTCCCCTTACTGACTTTATTAGATCATACCTAAATGATCGAAAACAAAAAGTTTTTAGTAGGGTCCTCATACTCAAGTGCTACCCCGATTGTTAGTGGTGTCCTTCAAGGTACCGTATTAGGTCCTTTGTTGTTCTTACTGTATATAAATGATATTTCATCGATAGTTAAACATTCTCAATCTTTTTATTTATGCTGATGATCTCAAATGCGTTTATTCCTTCTCTAACTCTACAACCGAACGGTGCCTAGAACAAATTCATTCAGACTTAGACGCTCTTTTTCGGCCTGGAGCTCCACATGGCTAATGGAGTTCTCACCTACTAAGTGTCGCTACATGAGTTTTGGGCCTGTAAGGCTGCCGCAACCTCTTATCTTTGAAGGTTGCCATATGATTGAATGTTCCTCCATCAAGGACTTGGGCTTAAGCTACACCAATAAATTAGATCTTTCGCCTCATGCCGATAGAATTACGGCCAAAAGCTGCTCAGATTTGCGGCTTTATTTCTTATAATTTCTACCTTTCTGAAATTAAATTAAGACTTTTATCGTATGTTTGTACTTCCCATTCTTGAATTTTTGCTGTCCTTTCTTCGGTTTGATGAACGAATCTAGCCGTTCAAAAATTGAAAATGTTCAAAGAAATTTCACAAAAAAATCTCCTATATCCGACTCTTTTAAATACTTCCTACTCAACAAGATGCCAGCTAACGAAGCTAAAATTTCTTTTGGGTCAGGAGACTTGAAGCAGGCTTTTGTCTCCTTTTTTGTCTTAATAATAGTTCAACTCTCCCAAAAGCTTTCTGTAATTACCCCCGTTAGTCTTCCTTATAACCTAAGAAATTCTGAACTAATTATACCTCCCCTGCATCCTCCACGTGTAAACGCTCTCTCTTCTTTGCTTCTAGGTATAGTTTTTCTTTGGAATAACTTGCCAATTGAAATTAGGTCGTTAACTAGTCTATCTGCATTCAAGCGAAGACTGCACATTTATCTTTACACTGATTCTATTAACCTTTTATTTTCCTCATCTTTTCCCAGTAGCTTTCCCCATGACTCGGAGAAAGGACCATCGGGAATTTGAGTAACCCTCTTGAAACTATATTTACGCTACCTGGAGACGCCCATGAACTATAATGTCTCCTTATATCACCCGTCCTCCAAACGATGACGTCATTCGGACGTACAAATTCGGTGGTCCACAGTCTTAAATGCTGCGGTTTCTTTGGATACTAACCATCATCAGAATTCAATTCTGGATCCTATGATGCTGAGGACTTAAGTTCATTGACGCATTTTCGTGAGATTCTGTTTCATACGCCTAATTGATCAAGAACGAATCACCTCGACGTTTCATTATCTCATTCTGAAATGCTACTGCAGTATTACCCTATTCTACCACCTGACTATTTTTTCCTAAGCAGTTTTTTTCTCCTACCTTCTATTCGAAAATGAAGGCCTATTGAACTCTGCCTCCATTTTCATGGTAGGAGTTTTTTTTCACTGCCTATTTTTCTAGTTCACCATTAATTTTAAAACATTGCTAACTGTTGACATAGCAGGACAATTTATGAATTTGTACATTTTATCTGCACACATTGTCATAACTTTATTTCGTTACTAATGTTTGCTTAGACAGTACCTTCCCGGTGCTAACCAAATATAAATTCTAAATAAATAAATAAAACATGATCGAAGAAAGAGAGCTGGGAAGTGTCACAAGACCTTTTTTCGAGAAAACCATGCTGAGCCACATTAAGTAGGTTATTCTCTCTTAGGTGACACATCATCTTGTCTTTGATGAAGGTCTCGAAGATCTTCGAGACTGCTGGTAGTGTATTTATTGGCCTAAAGTCGTCAAATGACCTAGGTCGGCCGTGTTTCGGAATAGGCAGTATGTGCGATTCCTTCCATAAATAGGGAAAGTTTCACTTTCACGAGCAAGATTAAATATCTTATACAGAAGGGACGGAAATATATCGTTTGCATCCGCCTTTAAAACGCTGACCGGGACGCCATCTGGTCCTGGACTGTATGATTGACGAAAACGCAGAATGGCTACGGACACGTCCCAGAGGGTAAAAGTTATGGTTTCGAGGACGTTACCTGTCCAAACCCGGATGTTAGGAAAGGGGCGACAGTATGTTCACTAAACGTTCTAGACAAGAAAGCATTGAAGCTATCAGCTGTCAACTTAGCGTCAGCTATTGGGATTCCTAAGGCGTCTCGAAGTACGGAATATGAATAAGATAAAATTGTCTGCTGTTTGGCTTTTAGGACACTTTGTTCATTATTCAGTAAAGACAAGAGTATACGCTTTGCAGTTGAGTTGGCAGCATTGTAGCGCTTGCTAGAAGTTCCGCTAAGAAGACGCTTTGATGACTACCTTGTTTTAGTTGTGTATTTTTGGTTTGAAGTTCACGTCTTTGCGCAGGCGTGAGGTGCGAACTTATGAATGATTTTCGGGTTGGCATAATTTTGTATTCTTCAGGGTTGTGTAGTATTAAATCAGCGTCGGTCTGTGAATGGAAGGCAACTAGTACTGGCTTATTGATGCTTCTCGAGTTAAGCCCTTTGGTGGAAGCTATGTGGATATTAAGACCACACGAGTGTATGAGTTGTTGGATTGATGGGATTGGGTTAATTGTATGGCGGATATCGCGGATAATGACGTTAAACCTGCGTTTGAGCGTATCAGCGACCTCTGATGATACTAAGTGTATGATCGGATCTATTTGGGCTACGCTTTTAAGGCTGATTGTATAATATTTTCAGTCTAGTAGCGAGTTGAAAATGGTAAATAAATTTTTAGATTTGTCGATAAAGATTTTCAAACGTAAGATAGCTGAGAGATCTAGTTTACAGATGGTTACTTTAGTGTTAATCATATTTATGGTATAAGAATATGTGAAGATTTAGAAAATTTGTTGCAATGACGTGGGAGCTAAGCTACAGAAATGGACTTCGTATAAATAAAGATTAAGAATTAGACGGTGGGCTGCAACGACGTGGGAGCTAGGGTACAGAAATACACTTCTTATAAATTGACATGAAGATTTAGACGGTAAGTTGCAAGGACGTTGAGCTAGGGTACAGAAGTACACAAATTATATAAGAAGGTGATAATTGAGTGGTATATATCTCAAGTTCTTAAAATAATAAGCAATTTTAAATTACCTTGGATTTGAGGATTTTTAACGGTTTTGCGCATTCGGGCTCTGAAAAAAGTTGCTGCTATGAACTTTAAGAATTTATATTTGGTTAAGGCTGTCAACATTTTTAACGAAATAAAATAAAGACAATGTGTGCAGATAAAATTTACAGGTATTTAATAACGTAGGCAGAACTTGACCTGTTAGGTCAATAGTTTGCGATGTTCGAAAAATAATAGTGAACTAGAAGATAGGCAAGGAAAATACCCCTACCTTAGAAATTGAGGCAGAATGCAATAGGCCTCCATTTTCAAATAAGGGAAGGGAGAAAAAACTGCTTTGGGAAATAATGTAAGATATTAGAGTTGGCTTATACTGCAGGTACATTTCAGAATATGAAATGAAACGTCGAAATGGTTCGTTCTTGATAACTGTGGCGCATAAAACAAAATCTCGCAAAAAGGCGTCAGTGAACTTGAGGCCTAATTGAACGTGGGTCTCCTGACCCAAAGGCATTTAAGTATCGTCAGCTGGCATCTGGTTGAGTAGGAAGTATTTGAAAGAGTCGGATACAGGAGTTCTTTGTGAAATATCTTTGGACATTTTCAATTTTTGAACGACTAGATTCGTTCATTAAACCGAAGACATTCAACGATAGGAAGCAAAAATATACGATAAAGTCTTAATTTAATTTCAGGAAGGTATAAATTTTAGGAAATAAAGCCGCAAAGCTGAGCAGCTTTGGCCGTAATTCTATCGGCATGATGCAAAAGATCTAATTTATTAGTGTCCCTTAAGCCCAGTTATAGGACAACCTTTAAAAATACAAGTTTTGGCAGCCTTGCAGGCCCAAAACACATGTAGCGACATTTAAAAGCTGATAACGCCATTAGCCAGGTGGAGCTCCACGATGAAAGAGCGCCTTAGTCCAGATGAATTTGTTCTAGGCATCGTTCGACCGTAGACTTAGAGAATTAATACCCGTATTTGAGGTCATCATCATAAATATAAGATTTAGAATGTTAAACTATCAATGAATTATCATTTATGTAAATTAAGAACAGCAAAGGACCTAACATGGAACTTTGAAGGACACCACTCACAATCGGGGTAGCACTTTAGTATAAGGACCCCACTGAAACCTTTTGCTTTCAATTAGATGGGTATGATGTAGTGAAGTCAGTAAGTGGACTATGAAATCCTATAGCCTCTAGTTTAGCTAGAAGTCGTCTATGAGGCACTTTATCGAATTCCTTACTAAGATCAAAATAGAAAACTATTACAGAGAGATAATCATTACGAGGAGAGGCTAGTAGATTTTATAAAAGACATGTGGCAGGTTTCACAAGAGTGGTCTGGTTAAAAGCCATGATGGGAGGATTTGAGAATTTGATGACTTATGCCAAAATCCGTAATTTGTTTAGCAATTAGTTTTTGGGAGAGTTAAGCAAGAGAGGGCGTTTTATGAACACCCCGATAGTTATGAATGTCAGAGAGGGAGCCAGATTTAAAAGCTGGAATTATAATAGAAGTTTTCCAATAATCGGCGAAGAAACCGTCTTTGAGAAATGCTGAGAATAATTTGCTTAGCAAAGGTGGAAAATTGCTTACCTTTTTAATAATTGAGTTTGGAATGTCATCAGTTCCAACCGAATGTTGATTTTGTAGGTGAGCTGTTTGTGCTATCCTTAAGAAAACTGACTTAGAGCTTTAAGATGGATCTTTTAGTTGCTTTCGTAATTTTTTAAGTCTGTTTCAGATAAAAAGGGGAACGGTGGATGAGATTGTATTTGAATTAAAAATCTTAAGCGGGATAAAAGCCTTGATTTTTTGTAGGACTCTTAAAAAGACAAGGCACGTCGTTTGAAATTGGTTTTGAATTTCAAGTCACTTGAACTTACGAGTTTTTAGTCTCTACCTCAGTGTAGAAGACACGGTGCTGGGAAATTATATAAGAATTGCCTGTATATTCCCCTGAGTTCGTAAATTGCAGCTTGGATGTAAGGATTCTGAGGCTTGAAAAAAAAACAAATTCTACTGCTGAGGATTCTTCCCTGCCCCAGGATTGATCTCAACTGGAATTGCTAGCCTCGGTCTTTGCTGATTTCCGAAACTCACGCCGGCTCTGTACTCCCTGCATCTGCTTTCGATTGCGAAAGGGGCTCAAACCAAAGGCTGAGTCCTTAAGTTTTCATATTCTTATTGTTGAATATCCTAACTGACTCTCTGTTAATTTTGTGGCAATTCGAACATCAATTGCATTTGCTCTGTATCCCCATAAGTATGCAAAATGCAGGTTCCTTAAGTGTATTGCCAAGAAAAATTGGTCCATGACCTAGTTTAGCACATGCACCGTAAAATCGCGTAGGACCGTCTATCGACGCCTCTAAGCATCCGGCCATATTGGCTGGGGATTTGGGTTAGAGAATTAATAGACTAGCAGAGAGTAGTTGCAACTATTTTTATTCTACTAATTATTCAGCTCCCGCTAAATGGGCAAAAAGTAAAGTAAGCTCAGTTAATGTAGCTTACGAAGATGAACTTGTATGGGTTATTTCAGCCTACTACAGAAATTCTTAGGGATGGAACAGGACGTACACAATCTAAGGCAAGAAAAAGATAACTTAAAAAATCTATTTCTTGCCCACCTGTTAAAAAAGCTTCTGTCCGTAAAAAACCTACCTCAAAAGAAAAAATTCGTATGCATGTATAACCTCTTCAAGCTTACCTAATACTCGCATAAAAGCCATCGCGTTTACCGAACCCAGTAAACCAGAGGATGGTTCACTAGTTCAAAAGGGTTTCTAATCTAGTCCTTGTTCCACACCATCATCGCTTCGTTCAGGCAGCATTAGCAATAATCTGGCCTTACAACCTAGAGCTTCATTGCTGATGGACGTTGCACCAGCATGCGATGTTGAAGAGGTTGGTAAATTTGTAAAGCCAAAGAGGAAAATGTCTAAGAAGACCAAGTCGTGCACTGATTTGGCTCCAGCCTGCCCAACACCCGGTTCATCTGGACCTACCGACCAGGTGAACTGGTTACAAGTACTCACTCAGTTGAAAGGTCTGATTTGCAAACGGGCGCTCTATTGAGTCGAAAACATAATGTTATCATAAAGGGCGTTCCTGACTCAGCGTCAGTAATTCCAAAGGAGCGAGGAAAACATGACTTGAAATTCCTTCAATTGTATGCAAAAACGTTACTAACGGATGGCGAGTCCATTCACATTCTCATAGCATATAGAATAGGGAAGGCCTTGTCAACACCCGATTCAAATCCTAGACCAAGGCCTCTTAGAATCATCTTGGAAAACGAAGCACAGGCACAGCTCATGCCGCAGAGAAAATCAACCCTACATGGTCCGCATTCTGATGTTTTTTTCAACCGGAATATGGTCTGAAAGAGCGAATGAAAATGCGACAGCTAATAATAGAAGTGGAAACACGAACGACCAATGGCGAGGCACATCTCAAAATAAGGGAAGGACAGATAGTTAAAGTGAAAAGAGCATTTCTTTGGTCGAAGGCCGTCCCTCTGACAGCCTAATTGTCCCGTTTCAAAAACCGAAAACGTGCCAACTTAAAATAATCGTCCTAAATGCTAGATCTCTGCTTAATAAGATGCCTTTTTCTCCAGACTCTGGTTTTCATCCACCGCCCCGACATTATAATAGTTACAGAGACAAGAGCGACACCCTGTGAATCCGACTCCGAACTCTCTATTCTAGGCTACTCTTACATTCGGAATGATCAACACGATGGCCATGGCGAAGGAAGCTGTATCTATGTTAAGCAACCACTTATATTTCTGCCATTGGACTATCGCCAATTTACCGCGTTAGAAGAGAGCTGTTGGCTCCGAGTGGTTCTAAAAGATAACTACTCTTTACTCGTTGATAGTGCCTATCGCCCACCCAATGCCAGCGAGGATTACGATCTTTGTCTCTCGCAGGCATTTTACGCCAAACCTGACTTAAATCTGAAGTACTGCTTGATTTCAGGTGACTTCAATCTTCCTGAAGTTCATTGATTTCCAACTTCCGGTCCTGCAAAGTTCAAAGACCTACTTGAGGCCATAGATATAGGCATGTGGGACCAGGTAGTTGATTTCCCACCCGAGGCTGAAACATACTTGATCTTATTTTCTGTAGAGGCTGTCAACCATTGTAAGTGTCACCTTTAGATCCACTTGGAAGTTCTGACCATGCTATAGTTCTTTCTTCACTAGAACTAGAGTCTGATGAAACGTTTTCCAAAAAATATCGTTTTTTCCGTGATTTCAGATCAGCAAATATGAGGGAATTGCTTACACCTCTGAATTCGCATGATTGGACTAAATTCTTTGTATGTTCGGATGTGAATGTTTGGAATGATACTTAGTACCAAGTTCTAGGTCCACTTTTTTTCTCGTTTTGTTCCCCGTAAGAAAATAATTAATGTCAAGGATGAAGTCTACCACCCTTTATCATTCCGTCGTAGACTGCCAAGACTCTCCCGTCTTTTTCATCTACAGAATGACACCTCCGTCCTGCCCTTGATCAAGCAAATATTTGAAGAGGCTAAGAGGCTGTCTGACGAAAAAGGACTAGCTGATGAGGTCAATTTTGCCAAAAACCCTTCGTTAAATGTTGCAAAGCTCTTTTCGCGCACAGTAAAAGCACAGAGAAAAATGCAGCACCCCATACTTCGAGATGCCTTAGGAAACCCAATAGCTGACGCTAAGTTGACTGCTAATAGCTTCAATGCTTTCTTGTCTAGAACGTTGAGTGAACAAACTGTCACTCCCTTTCCGAACATTCGGGTTTTGGCTGGTAACGTCCTCGAAACCATAACTTTTACCCTCTGGGACATGACCGTAGCCATTCGGCGTTTTCATCAATCTTACAGTCCGTGACCAGATGGCGTCCCGGTCAGCGTTCTAAAGGTGGATGCAAATGATATATTTCCGTCCCTTCTGTATAAGATATTTAATCTTGCTCTTGAAAATGAATTTTTTCCTATTTTATGGAAGGACTCCGACCTACTGCCTATACCCAAACATGGCGGACCTACGTCATTTGACGACTTAAGGCCGATAAATACACTGCCAACAGTCTCAAAGATCTTAGTGACCTTGATCAAAGACAAAATGCGTCACCTAACAGAGAATAACGTACTTACTGCGGCTCAGCATGGGTTCCTCGAAAAAAGTCTTGTGACACCTGCCAGCTCTCTTTCTTTATCATGTGCTACAATCTAGAGACAGCAGTTTTGCAATTTACACCATTTACTTCGACTTCACGAAGGCTTTTGATCGTGTTGACCATGATCTCCTACTACTGAAACTTTCCTCCTTCAGTATAGGTAACAAGCTTCAGAACTTAATATTTTCCTATTTGAATGCTCGCGCACAACGGGTTAAAATTTCTGATGTTTTCTCCAAACCAACGCATGTGAGGAGCGAAGTTATTAAGGGCACCGTGCTCGGCCCGCTTATATTTTGCCTCTTTGTCAAGGATGTTCCTGATGCTTATCAGTATGGTAGGCCCTTTATATACGCTGACGATTTAAAAGTTTCCTATCGATATAAACCGGTCGATCGCAACATCGTGCTTGAGCTCTTAAAAAAGATCTTCAGGCCTTCGCTCAGTGGTGTCGCACATGGCGCCTTTCGCTTTCTTGGCACAAGTGCTGCGTTATGGTTATTGGCCACAACCATCAGCCCCACGTAAGAAAAGACGGTCACGACATAAATGTGCCCGGAGTTATAAAGGATCTGGGTATATCATATTCTAGTAGTCTTAATGTGTCAGAGCACTGTGCCCTGATTGTCTCGAAAGCACGCCAAAATACTATGTTTATTCTCAGACATTTTAAAACCGTCAATATTATAATCAGTCTCTATAAAATTTATGTCAGGCCTAGTCTGGAATACTGCTCGTTTCTATTTAGCCTTCTGCACGCTAGTGAACAGGAGAAGATATAATCAGTCCAGCACTTGTTTACAAAAATAGTTTTCTTTTCAGAACACCGAAACCTGACCTACCAACAACGCTGTGAGCTCACAAGCCTTGATCCATTGTGGCTTCGCAGATTACAGAAGGGGCTATTTTTACTGTTTAAACTTTTAAACAGTTGTACATTCAACCCCCCCTACATCTCTGAGGCAGCTCGACCACTCTCGGCGCACCAGTCATCGAGATGTATTTGTATTTCTTCCTGACCCCGAATACCCTATAAGAACAACCAATTATTTGTTCTCAAACTTGGACAATTTGAACTCCGTAAGCAATTCACTAGGACTGTTCCGGAAAATACTGTTTCAACTGCATGGACGTACTTGCTTCTTGCTCATCTGAATTTTTTCTCGTGCTAAATTTGTCATAAAACTGCATCAAATTGTTATTTGTTTATCATCTTATTCAAGTTGACTACGCAGACTCTGCACCAATAAAAACTGAGAACCACTCAAGGAACCAAATGTGTACAACCTCGTGAAGATCTGAAGTTATTTCAAATTTCAAATTTATATTTGGTTAGCACCGGCAAGGTACTGTCTAAGCAAACATTAGTAACGAAATAAAGTTATGACAATTTTTGCAGATAAAATGTACAGATACATAACTATGTCAACATTTAGCGATGTTTTAAAATTAATGGTGAACTAGAAAAAATAGGCAGTGAAAAAACACATTCCTTAAAAATGGAGGAAGAGTTCAATAGGCCTTCATTTTTGAATAGAAGGAAGGAGAAAAAAACTGGTCAGGAAAAAATGGTCAGGTGGTAGAGTAGGGTAATACTGCAGTAGCACTTCAGAAGGAGATAATGAAACGTCGAGATGATTCGTTCTTAATCACTTAGGCATATGAAACAAAATCTCACGAAAATGCGTCAATTAACTTAAGTCCTCAGCATCTTAGGATCCAGAATTGAATTCTGATGATGGTAAGTATCCAAAGAAACGACAGCATTTTAGACTGTGTACCACCGAATCTATACGTCCGAATGACTTCATGGTTTGGATGACTGGTGATATAAGGAGACATCATAGTTCGTGTAGGACTAGAAGAAGCGAATTTTATAGTTTCAAGAGGGTCACTCAAATTCCCGATCGTCCTTTCTCCGAGTCACTGGGAAAGCTACTGAGAAAAGATGAGGAAAATTAAAGGTTAACAGAATCAGTGGTAAGATAAATGTGCAGTCTTCGCTTGAATGCAGATAGACTAGTTAACGACCTAATTTCAATTGGCAAGTTATTCCAAAGAAAATTATACCTAGAAGCAAAGAAGAGAGAGCGTTTACACGTGGAGGATGCAGGGGGAGGTATAATTAGTGCAGAATTTCTTAGGTTATAAGGAAGACTAACGGGGGTAATGACAGAAATCTTGGTGAGAGTTGAACTATTATTAAGTCGGAAAAGGAGACAAAAGCCTGCTTCAAGTCTCCTGACCCAAAGACATTTTAGCTTCATTAGCTGGCATCTTTTTGAGTAGGAATTAGTTAAAAGAGTCGGAAATATGAGTTTTTTGTGAAATGTCATTGGACTTTTTTAATTTTTGAACGGCTTGATTCGTTCATTAAACCGAAGAAAGGACAGCAAAATTCAAGAATGGGAGGTACAAACATACGATAAAGTATAAATTTAATTTCAGAAAGGTATAAATTATAAGAAATAAAGCCGCAAATCTGAGCAGCTTTGGCCGTAATTCTATCGGCATGAGGCGAAAGATCTAAATTATTGGTGTAGCTTATGCCCAAGTCCTTGATGGAGGAACATTCAATCATAGGGCAACCTTCCAAAATAAGAGGTTGCGGCAGCCTTACAGGCCCAAAACGCATGTAGCGACACTTAGTAGGTGAAAACTCCATTAGCCATGTGGAGCTCCAGGCCGAAAGAGCGTCTAAGTCTGAATGAATTTGTTCTAGGCACCGTTTGGGCGTAGATAGAGAAGGAATTCGCGCATTTGAGGTCATCAGCATAAATAAAAGATTGATAATGTTTAACTATCGATGAAATATCATTAATATACAGTAAGAACAACAAAGGGCCTAATAAGGTACATTGAAGGACACCACTAACAATCGGGGTAGCACTTGAGTATGAGGACCCTACTAAAACATTTTGCTTTCGATCATTTAGGTATGATCTAATAAAGTCAGTCAGGGGACTACGAAATCCTATAGCTTCTAGTTTAGCTAAAAGTCGTTTATGAGGCACTTTATCGAATGCCTTACTAAGATCAAAATAGATAACTACCACATTACTATCATTACGAAGAGACGTTAGTAGATTTAGAAAAAAACATGTGGCAGGTTTCACAAGAGCAGTCCGGTAATAAGCCGTGTTGGGAAAAGTTGATAATTTGATTACTTATGCAACAATCTGTGATTTGTTTTGCAATTAGGTTTTCGAAAAGTTTAGCAAGAGAGGGCGTTTTATGAACACCGCGATAGTTATGAATTTCCAAGCGGGAACCAGATTTAAAAACTGGTATTATAATAAAAGTTTTCCAGTAATCGGGGAAGAAACCATTTTCGAGAAATACTGAGAATAACTTGCTTAGTAAAGGTGGAAAATCCCTTAATTGTTTAATAAGTGAGTTTGGAATGTTATCAGTTCCAACCGAATGTGAATTTTTAGGTGAGCTATTTCCTTTTGAATACATGAAGGCGAGAAATTAATGGTTGTTACAAGTGAATTGGAAAGCAGTGGAATTGTGGGAGTGGGGCTAGTTTCAGTGGTAAAGTGGTTGGCAATAAATGAATTTAACAACACTGCTTTGCCCAAATCGTCGGTAACAAATTTTTTGTTACAGTCGAGTAAGGGCGGAGTTACATTCAGAGGCTTAGCCGATGACCGAACATGGAAGATATGAGCAACAGATTTGGATGAATTCGCATCACTTAGTGCCCGAGACTCCCTCTGCTTATCTCTCGCGAGCCTAATTTCCAATGCCAATGATAAAGAGCTTTAAGATGAAGCTTTAAGTTGCTTTCGTAATTTCTAAAGTCTGTTCTGGAGAAAATGCGGAACAGTAGAAGAAGATGTATTTGAATTAAAAATCTTAAACGGGATAAAAGCCTGGGTTTTTTCTGTGAGGCTCTGCAATAGCTCACGGAAATGTTTGGATCGTTGATTGACAATATGCTATGCCTATCTAGAGTGCTAACGAAATTATTTATTAATTCATGGTTTGTGTTGGCAAAGTCGAGGTTATTGCATTTAACCTCAGGCTTCGTAAGAAGGGGGACTGGAAAACAACAGTGAATTATTGCATGATCACTTGTGAAAAGATCATCATGAAAATTAATAAAGAGAGGGTGGACATCATTTGTAAAAATTAAATCTATAATGCTGTCATTTCTAGTAACTGATCTGACCAGTTGGGACATGTTTGAAAAGTTAATAGTATCGACCAATTTCTGATGTTTAGGCGGAGAGGAATTTGCCTGCCTGTCAATGTCTGGCAGATTGAAATCGCCTACAATTATTTTGACATCAAATTGAGTGTTTGCAACTTTTTCAAATAGTTCACAGAGCTCGCTTTCATTGCCAGAATAACACGGAGGATTATAGACACGGCCATTTACCGCTTTTTTATTGAGAGGGCGGATGACTGAAGCAAAGCATACATTTCCAGAAGAGGACGAAATGCTCAGCTATATTATTGCGTTTGAAAGATAAGGGGTGGCATAGAAATGAGATTTTGAGGGAAGTAACCATTAAATTGGCGGAAAACGTGCATTTGAAAAAGGAATAAATGATTTCGTAAAACTGGTAACATAATTAGAAGGTTTAATTATTTGGGGATTTTTGACACGTTTTAGGTTGGGAAAGATGCTAAAGTTAGCGTTTGCATCTGTGTTAGATGCTGAGGTTTTAGCCGGTTTCCCATCGGTAATGACATTACTGATTTTAATGCCTGGATTAGCCAAAGAATCAGATTTACTAGGAGTTTTCTTAGGTTTAGTAGATTTGGCAGCTATAGCAGGCATGGTTTGCTTGGGATGAGAAAGAAGGGGCGTTGACACAATTTCACTCATACCAGGAACACGGTTACAGGGTGAATATTTAGCTGGAATCGAAATTCCTGTTGATCCGGAGGGCCGTGGGCTTGCATTAGCTACAGGACAACCCTCTGAGATAACGCTTGATATTGAATGTGTAGACCAAGGCTTCTTGTTTGCTAATGAAAGTGAAACCTGACGTTCCATTGGGTTTTTATCCCTACAGATAAACAACTTGTTTTTTTTCAAATATTGAGCCAAGTGCTCATGCTTAGAGAAAATAAGGTCAACTTCAATCGCTTTAATAAGTTTGAACAGAATTGACAGGTTTTGCTACGGGAAGACAACCTTTTAGCTTCAGCGAGTTTAAAGTTAAGGCTGCATGAGTAAAGGAAATGTAATGCAACTTCCAGGGGGAATTAACTCTTGGGGACGTTTTTTAAAAGAAAATTGAAACTTCTCTTATGTAGATCAATTGACTGGGTACTGACCATGTTTATAAAAGGCTCTAGTTTCACGCATTGTTGAGAAGTGAGTGAAGACAACTTTCCCTCAAAAATAGTACCAAGGATCGTGAAGAGAGAACCATATTTAGACATAAAGGTATTAAAGTTTTCCAGGGCGTCAAGGTCTAATTTCTTCATGCTTAAGGTGGGTTGCTCATGTGGAAGTTTTACGCGAAAAGAATGTTTGCGTCTAAGCATTGACTGGGGTTTCATATTGATTTTAAAATATAAGTATTTTTCAAATCGATAATACGAAAGGAAAATTGTCACTAGTGACGTTTTGCGGAATAAAAGATGTAATATTTGAAATATCTGTTTTAAATAAGGCACTGCAAGCGAATATCTGCTAGGTAACGAATTTAAACTGAAAATAGAATTAGCGAACCGGCTATGCAGGATGAAAAATTATATCAACTGGTATACCAGTTACTGCAAATTATTCTTCGCTGGAAATAAGGTAAACTTACAAAATTTCAACTTTATTTCTAGGATAAACCTTTAGATTCCGTCCTTTTGACGTAAATCTGCGAGATCTTAAATGACGCTATGTAGGGTGAAAAAGTTTAAAACTGTATATTTCTCCCTTTTGCAATTGCAATAACTGAAAGTGTGTGTAGCTGATAATGAGGTGGAAATACAATAAATTGTCAAAAATTAACCTAATATTTTCTACATGAAACGAAGAAATCGGTTTAAAACTCGAGAATTCACTTATCTTCGAATTTGAACCAACCGCCTTCGACCTTGACCTTTGACCTTCAACATCTCCGAATAGCTGAGTCGTTCCTACATATTTTGCATACCATTTACAGTTTTTTTAAAGCGTTTTTGAACAAGTAGGCGTATTTTTTGCTCATATTGCTGTAAATACTCGCCATACTCCAAACCCAGTCGAAATCTTTCGTTATACGCCCAAAACAGAACATACGCACACGCAGTGTTTTTAAAACTCATGGACTCAAAGCAATTGTTTGATAGTAGCATAACCAGTAATGACACTTCCTTTAAAAGGAAGCCTATTGAGCTTGCTTCGGCATCCACGACTGGCCCTCGATCAGTTTACACTTACAACCAAGGAGCAGCAAAGCGCGCAAAAAGCATAATTGCAGCCAAATCCGTTGGATACGAGGACGAATCTTGTGTGGAAAGTTCTCATATATTGCTAAGAGTTCAAAAACTGGAAAATGAGCTTGCAGACTTAAGGAAGCTCTTGCAAGATAACAGTACTCGAAGAAATACGGTTAGCTATATTACAGTTAAAAAAGCAGTGACCAAAGCGCCAAAAGTAAAAAAAACTACAATTCGTAACAACTCAAAATGTTCGGACGCGAATACCCATAATGACCAGATAACAGGAAAACAGTATTTGAATCCTACGGACGATGACCAAAGCGAACCACAAATCACATCCTACAATCTTGTGTGCTCTAACAAGCCCGTAGTTGCATCCCAAGAAACAAACGTGTGGCAATCTGCAATGGGGAAACACCAAAACACCAACAAATTGTATAACGATAATATCAGGACAACTTCAATAATGCCTCTTCCAAAGGCAGTTCCGACTTCAGACTCACCTCCTGTTGGCTATCCCAGCAGTTCTAAAGAGCCCTTAGTTGGGAGCGAAAATACCAATGAGTGGCAAGATATCATTGGGAAACAACATAAAACGATTATAAAGTTGAAAACAAACCTAATGAATCTCTTTTGTCATTCAGAGGAAAATATGGTCAGCAGTGAATCAAAAGACGCCCTAGACCGATAGAGCTGCGTAGTTATCCAGGGCTTACTGAATCAAATGCCCACACCTCAAAGGAACGGATATCCGCTGATCTTGCTGCTTCAGCACCTGCTAAATGATATACTTCATTCAGAAAAGACGATAACCGTTCGCGCTGCCTTCAGGCTCAGAAAATGGATATTGAACAGTCCCAAAATGTGAGACCACGGCCTATCAAAATTGTCTTGGACAACAAGGAAGAGGCTAAGCTACTCCTTTCGAGAAAAATCAACCTTCGAAACTCTCATAAGCAGGTTTTTTTTCAGCCGGACTACTCTCCAGCAGAACGTCTGAAACGCCGCGAAGTAGTGATAGAAATGAAGAGGAGACTTGCAGCTGGAGAGAATAATTTGGTGATTTACAGGAGACGCGCGATACCGAGAAACGCAACATTGCTCTGAAACCAGCCAATGCTCATGATGGCAGCGGCAAATTAGCATTGGCAAACTCGAGACAAACGGAATTTTCGCTGATGACTGCTGCATACTTAAATTTCTTTATACCAACGCCCAAACTCTGTTTTCGAAGCTCGACGAACTGAGAATTCAGGTAGCTTTTCTGTCTCCCGATATTATAGCAATCACAGAAACATGGCTGTCACAGAACATCTGCGATTGCGAAGTAGCCTTATCTGGGTACCAGCGGTTCAGGAGAGACCGCACCCACCACCAGGGTGGAGGAGTTGCGATGTATGCTAAAAGCAATTTCACAGTGTGTGAAATGACGGAGAAGATAAGCAATGGTCTTGAGGTTATTTGGCTGAAAAAAAGACGCGGGGATCGCAGTCCCTTGAAGTCATGCCTCTCAACCGACCACCGGAGACAGACACCGACGCTGATACTTTTTGTTGGAGAACATAAAGGAGATTATTAGTCGACCTGATGTTGTTCTCATGGGTGACTTCAATGCACCCAGCATTCGATGGAACAATCTGCAGGTGCAGAGCTCAAAGTTTCCCTTCGATCATCGTCTGCTAAACACAACACTTGAAGCTGTTTTCACCCAACATGTATTTGTTCAAACGAGAGCGCGTGAAGGATAACAGGCTAGTTGTTTAGATCGCAACATCGTGCTTGAGCTTTAAAAAAAGATTTTCAGGCCTTCGCTCAGTGGTGTCGCACATGGCGCCTTTCGCTTTATTGGCACAAGTGCTCCGTTATAGTTATTGTCGACAAACATCAGCCCGGTCACGACCTTAAGGTGCCCGGAGTTATAAAGGATCTGGGCATATCATATTCTAGTAGTCTTAATCTGACAGAGCACTGCGCCCTGATTGTCTCGAAAGCACGCCAAATTACTGGGTTTATTCTCAGACATTTTAAAACCGTCAACATTAGAATCAGCCTCTATAAAATGTATGTCAGGCCTAGTCTGGAATACTGTTCGTTTCTATTTAGCCTTCTGCATGCTAGTAAATGGAAGAAGAAAGAATCAGTCCAGCACTTTTTTACAAAAAGAGTTTTCTCTTCAGAACACCGAAACTTTTACTACCAACAAGGCTGTGAGCTCACAAGCCTTGACCCGTTCTGGCTTCGCAGATTACAGAAGGGATTATTTTTACTGTTTAAACTTTTAAACAGTTGTACATTTAAACCCCTTACATCTCTGAAGCAGCTCGAACACTCTCGGCGCACCAGTCGTCGAGATGTATTATTATTTCTTCCTTTGGCACGCACCGTTAGATACCGACAGTTTTTTTTGGTAAACGCTATAGCAATCTGGAATAAGCTACCCAGGAGTATCAAAATTCAGCAAAGCTATCCCTTGTTTACGCGAGCTTTCACTGGTTTTCTACATTCAGAACACCTTTCAAAACTTTTGGTTGCTGACTCTGTGGAAGCTCTTTTCGGTTCTGATGGCGTTCACGGACTCTGAAACCTATGCCGGACTTCATGCTGAGGGCAATATTGCTGACTCTGCGGACCTAAATCGTCTTATTTCTCAGTCCACAGCGAACAACCGTTCGCCGACATACCTGCTGGTTCAGAATACCGTATTCATAACACTGAATGGAGAAGTCCATCACCGGGCACCTATGTCAACGCTTCCCTGTTCTGAACTGTAATCCCCCAATAAGAGGCAGTTTTTTCTCCTGAAAACACTTGAAACAACGATCAGGAGTTTTTTAACTGTTAGCTTGACCCTCTACTGTATATATTTATTTGACTTTGCCTGTAAACTGTCAATAAATAAATAAACTGAAGGGTAATATTACTGGAGAATGGAAATGTGGTGTCATTAGCTGGTCGTAGGTGGCGGCACATGGGCAATGATTCTATCTGACTTAAAAGGTGCTGGGAGGTTTGGGTATAAACTATAGAAACGGTGGCAACCGTGTCGATCAAAGCAGTCGAGGGATGATCGCCTAATAGAATAGTCATAGCGGAAACAGATTACGGCTCGTCAAGGTATATAGGGCTCGTGAAAAGGACTTACGGTTTGGGCTATGTCCACAGTATCGAGCATGTAGGCCAAATGCCGTGTTGTATTAGCAGCCAGGATTATTATCGGGAAGTCGCCCGGGTAGGAGTGAATTATTATTGGGATATCGTGGGTCACTGTAGACGGCCGACGTTACAGAGGTTTGGGCAACACCTGGGCTTTTGTGTCGGTTGCTGACGGCATTTGGAGGCATGGTTTTAGCATAGAATTCATCGTACTGGCAGCACATTTTAAGGGCTGCCACCAGATTGGAGAGTGTTTGGAGTAGGAAACTGCTGGTGAGGGTGCGGTTGCGGATGCCGGTCACAAAATGGCATAATATGAGTGCGTCGTGGTCGGTTGGTGGTACATAAGGGAAGGCGATGCGAGTCAAGTGACCTTAATACATCGCAAAATCTGCGGCGGACTGCCCTGGCGTTTGGTGGAGCTTGTAAATCTCTCGCCATCTGCTCCGGCGGTAAGCTCATTATCAAACAAGGAAGTAAGGATATCTCAGGTAACCAGATAGGGCGAAGTTAGGGAAACACCTTAGTTAAGTGCGAGCTTACGTGCTGTGGGTGAGAGGAACCGAAGCATATAGTGGGCGTGTTCGGTCGGGGAGACGTCAGCTAGGAAGAGGGACAGCTAAACCAGCCAGTTGTGATTTTGTCGGCCTGTTTGTTATAGATTGGGAACAAGGACGGGATCGTGGTGGTAGGAAGGATTACGCGGAGTGTTACGAAACGTATGACTCCTTTGTGGTAATAGCACACGTGGAAATTTAGGTCCGGCGCACGCTGTCAACATTGGAGTGGCCGAACAGAGAGGGGAAACGTGAATCCAACTATGAGCAGAAGGAGAAGGCATGCACGTTATCCTGGATGGTGTAATTTCTCCAACAAATTTGTCTAAAAGTTTGTTTATCTCAGCCTTAGCCGAGTTTCGGGATGGGGGATTAGTCGACATAAGTATAATAGTAATAAGAGAAAAAGGTTTTTAGGAATGTAAAACGGTAAGGAATGCGGAACAGTAGTGAATAATAGGGGACAAACTAACGGTAAATAACAAAGAGACTGGGTATGGGATATGCTAAGTAGGAATGTCATGAGAAGTACGTAACTTATCGTTAGCTCGGAGATGGGGCATCCGCAGTCTGGAGGGGCATGCAACTCAATTCTAAAAATAAAACGACATAAAAAAGTCAGAATTCTCTTAAACAACAGGGGATTTGGGTTTGTCTGTTACACGTGTGTTTTATATAATAAACCATTTTCCGCCTCCACGATCCTCTTCGCATTATGTTGCGCTAATAATCATAAATGGCTTATGAGAAGTACGCTGAGAAGTAGCATAACCAGGGAGAATGTGAGCATAAAGACATTGTCGAAAGACAAACCTCTGAGGAAGGCGTAAATGAAGTTCCGCTCACGGACCCATCAAAGTCGTTGCCCATTACAATACAACAGCATGGGGTCGCATAGTAGATAGGTTATGGATAAAATTTAATGCATGTTGTGAGACTATAAACTTAGCCGACGTCAAAAAATAGCACGCGAGTATTCAAGAAACCGAACAGTAAACAGTAACAAACTAAACTCATGTCGCCCATGTGGAGTTGTTTTAAACGGTAATTATGTACACGTAGTGGCGGCGTAAAAATGGAGGTGGGTTGTGATCGTTATCCAGCTTATCTCTCTTAAATATAATTTCTTTCAAATTTTCGAACATTTCGCTAGTTATATCTATGTAGCAGGATTCAAAATGTCTTCAGTATATTTATGACCTACGCGAAAACGACTGTGTATGCAGCTAGTTGCATACACGTATGCATATGTATAGCGAGCATATATCGCCGTCAATGTTGTGCGAATATCCACATGTCCAGATACGGCGGCACACACAAAAATGGGGTGGCAGCACCTTACTCACCAAAACCATACTTAACGAACCAACCTTCCTTATATGTAATAGCCCTTTCATTGGATTACCGGGTGTTTCCCGTCCACCTCGTACATGTTTAATTGCGCGGCACCTTCTCTCGGTAGCTTAAAAGAACATTAATGTTCTTTAAATTCCATTGCCTACGACCTGTAGTAATGACGAACTTCCCTTCCAATCGTCCGACATCCCTTATATTACAGTTACGATTGATTTCCATCCAATCATGAGTTGTTTAACTGCAGAATAACCTCGTCCGATTACCTGAAAAATAAATCTGCACCAACGGAAATTCCATTGAGGTATCTTTTTACGTTTATTATAAATTTTTGAAATTGTGAAATGCAAAAATATGAACAATTTTATAAATAAAAAATCTTTGGAGTTTGGGGCCCGGATGTTAATTAACATTATAATGGTCCTGGAAACTGATCTACAAATGACATATACGTTAAAAGTAGACTTGAGGGGCTCACCATTAAGGGTATTAAGTTGTTGAGTTCGCTGTAAACGCTTTCCAGCGGCACCCAGAGACCTTTTAAGGCAGCCTCCAATTTGCAGAGGTCCGCCCGGCCACTTCTATTCCACTGCATGTACAGTTCTGCGTAGTGAAAGGTAAGGTGAATATGTGTAAACGCACCTACGATCAGCTCGTACAGTTTGGACCCACGAAGGCCGTCCTTTTGTTTTCAATGGAAATATTGTCATGACAGAGGGCATAAAAATGCGCTTGACAACATCATCGGTGTTGCGACTTCCGAGACCGGCAAGGTACGATACATAGTTGAATTACTAAATTGCTATATACCAACTGTTGGCGGAACTCGGAATTAGTTAAGCGGTCGTTTAGATCCCGAAATTCTAACCAGCTACTGATGGGCCGGTCAATACAATTAACGGGTCTGTCAGTAGCCGGTTGTATTTCTTAGGACTTGTTATCGGATTTATTTTCTTTAAGCTTGCGCAGGCGGGTATATAGATGTGCTAACATTTTCATTATCCCCGCCTGTCGTTTGGCACTAATGTCCAGCTTTTTGTGGACTTCATCCTGCTCTTCGGTTGATTGGTCTACTGGTCGAAGGTGTCGTTTAATAGGGCCCTAGAACCTATCACTTGGACTACTATTTTCCCTGGTGTTCTCTCAATTCGCAGGTCTTCTCTGGGCTTCTTTTCCAAATGGTAAGTATTAACGTAATGAAACCTACCGACGATAAAAATGGTGTTTGGTTCCACAGCCATACCGGATCAGTGTCGGTTTCTCGCCGAACCCTCTTTGACTGTGAGTCCATTAGATAGTCTACAACCGCACAGGAAAAGTAGGACATTATGTAGAGTGGAGGGTTATCTCCTAAGACTATAATCAGTTCTCACAAACCTGTAGCTATTTGGATTGTGCGGTTGTAGGGTTTACAAGCACTGTTCCTCTAAGGAAAGGGAAAGTAAGTGGGGCGAGTGTTAAACGTCTACAGCTCTAATGAGCCTAGAAGCCAGGGATCAATAATTTCTATTAAAACGAAAAAAATCTCAATGTGAAATCATGTAACCTTTCTAATACGGACCGGTAAAGCCGCACAGCTGAGAGTTGTACCCATTTTGCCCTTATAGACGTGCATCTGAGAGGATCTAATGGGATAGTCTCAGTAATCTGACAGCTGTGTGAACTCCACGAAGACTATGTATGTACGTCCATCGAATTTTACCAGTACATTTTTTACACAGACGACTTTCTTCCCACGGCAAATGTATCCATTTGCAAGCGAGTTATCTATCCTCAGATTGGAAGTGACTACACAATTGTACTGCTCACATAATGGATAACCCCTGGGTATTGGACCGCGACTGTGCTTATAAATAAATCTGCAGTTTTGTGGTACCTTTGCGTCAACTGTGCGCAAGTCTGCTTCACTCGACCTACGAGCTACCTGCTGTAGAGGTTGCGACTGATTTCGCAACATTTTCCGCAATCTACCTAGATAACTCGAACGTGAAGGAGGAAAATGAGTTCAATGGCCCATGACGCTGCACGTCGGCCACAATATGCGTTATGCTGGCACATTGTACACCATCTGCTCCGGTCCATATAAAATTTCAAATTGGCGGGCGAACATCCGCAGCAGTTCTGTCGCGTAACCTTTGTTACTTGAACATAGTTGTGTGCAAGACAGATAACGAACAGCCGTAAACAGTAACAGGAAATGCCTCCATTGAATTTCAGCTAACGCACCCCTTAAAATGACTATTTCTAGATATAGAAGAAACTGCCTAAATTATGTGCCCTTCCAACAATCGAATTCGTTTAAATTCATTCCAATCTTTGAAAATTCAGCTGGAAGGTATGCGTTCAAAGACAGAAGCCGGGGACTAACTTCATCTACGACGGAGAAAAACAGTACATGCGTATTAATTGAAGCACTCGTCTTAGACCTCCTATTCCGTAGCCACAAACTTATAAGTTTCTTCATTACACCAAGATAAACTAGGTGCAGAGGATCTAAGGGAAAGTAAGAAATGAGACCTAGATTACAGACTGTGAAAGGTGACACTCCTACTCTATGTTCGTCGTCCACTGCCTCATTGAAGTCTTCGTCTTTTCCTTCTTTACAACCGTCTTCCAGGTAGACAACTTTATCCTTATATACGCCTACGACATTGCACCGTTCGTATCCATAATCTACATTCACATTTTTGATTTGCTTCATAAATGCTCTAGCCGGTGCACCACAACTTACGGCTCCACACGAACAGTGCCCTTTTGCGACCTTATTTCGTCTACAGTGCGCCTACAGAACGCATGCACATTGCATGGCTTACCTTTTCCACAATAAATAGCTACGGGGATAACGGCACTAATGCAGGGACGTGCTATCATTGCTAAAATAGGCCAGAACTCCACTTTGGTCTTGCGGAACACTGGCAGTCCATCGATTGGTAGATTAACAACATTCTCGTTCTCACTCTTATGCATCTTATCGTTCTCAAGGAGTCTCTTAATTTTACTTTCCGGTCTTATGTGCGCATACTCACCACTACTCATACTCTCAACTCTAAAATTATATGACACCCCTAACAGTGTACAGGGGTCTTTTGGCATGTCCAGTACGAGAGATATGAATATTCCGCGAATGCTACGTAGGTGGATTTTGGGTACATTCATTTGAATGACCCATTCCCACACGCTCTCCCTAACGGAGGTCTGCGAGGGAAGCCAACTATCTGCACTGCTATCCTCTTCGTCACACGATAACATGTCATCTACCTTGCCGTCAGTTGACCAGATCGAGGTATCATAGGTGTCCTCAAAGACATCCATCCACGTGTGCTCAACTAACGCTCCCTCGACGTATTCATCATCAACTTTTTTGCGCTTGTAGGTACACATATTCACTTCCTCCGTAACTTCGCGCCATATTTCTGCTACCTCTTGCGCAATATGCCTCCTAATTGTCCTCTTTGAAGCCTGTTTAAACATAAGACAAGGTTAGTGGAAAAATAACAGATCTTACAGGTGAAATAGGAATGGAAGTGCAAAAACAAGTTCAGTTACGAGTGCAGTCACGTGCGGGTACGCCATGGCAGAGCAAAGTGCAGTGGCGCCCTTCGCGCTCACGCTCAAGCAGCATTATCAACCACCCGGCCGACCAGAGCTCAGATAATTAAAATGGATTGTACAATAAGCAGGCGAAATCCCGTGTCTCTACATGTCGTAATTACAGTATATCCGGCCAATATTGACCTTTATTAGGGATCTTTCATAGTGAAGAATATTTTTTACGTATTTATTTGATGTAAATGCGTTGAGAAGAAAAAATTCGGATTTTCCTATTTCGAGAATATTCCCAACGTTTTTCAAAGCATACGTCATACAGTATATTCAGTAAGAGCCTTCAATTCTACCAGGATCTATTCACCAAATGCTTATTTTTCGTAAACTATTGATTGACCAGTCATATGTGTTTGCCAGTTTAATCTATTAACGCAAGTTTAAATCTCACGTCCGGTGAACCTGACGTTGGGTAACCCCTTATCAAAGGAAACGAGAACGTGTTGGTTAAACCAGCTTGAAAATTCACAAGCGAAACCCTATTTTCGGAGGAGCTTTCTCCTGGCATATATATATTTGAGGTGGAACCGACAAAGACAAGGAAAACCGGAATGGCCATTTCTGGCTTATTAGTTGTCATCAGCCAGTCATACCCAAGTGTAGACCACCTGGGATTCGAACCCGCGACCTTTGGTATTTGAGTCGAACGCTCTACCATTTGAGCCACGGGCTCGTTGTTTTGTCGGTTGTGATCGGGAATATGATGATAGTGTGGGGCTCACCGATCTGCTTAAGGAACATGTATGTTCCGCTGGGCCCTGAAACTCACACTAGAGCTCTCGTATATGGTCACAGCGACGTAGCATATGATGTTTAGGTAGAACCGACAGTGACAGAGGAGACCGGAATGGCCATTTCTGGCTTATTAGCCGTCATCACCCAGTCATACCCAAGTATGGACCACCTGGGATTCGAACCCGCGACCTTTGGTAATTGATTAAAATGCTCTACCAATGAGCCACGGGCACGTTTTCTTTGTCGGTTCCACCTTAACATCATATGCTACACGTCGCTATGTGACCGCCTCCGAGGGCGCTAGTGTGATCTGCAAGGCACAACAGAACATACATGTTCATTAAGCATATCCGTGAGCCGCACAATATCATCATATTCCCGATCGCACACGCCTCCGAGGGCTCTAAAATGAGCTCCAGGGCACAAACGGAACATCCATGGTCCTAAGCCAGATCAGTGAACACCGCCTTACGGCTGCTGGCGGGGCTTGAGAGTTAGTCCCAAGGCACAACGGGACGAGTGAGTTCTGTAACCGATCGGTGAGAGCCCAACTACCATTGTTAATATTCCCGATCAAAACTGGCAAGACAACGAGCTCGTGGCGCAGTGGGTAGAGCGTTGGACTTCTGCCCAACAAGGTCGCGAGTTCGAGCCTCGGGCGCCGCAGCGCCTGGGGTTGGGTATGGCTGGCTGATGACGGCTAATAAGCCAGAAATGGCCATTCCAGTTTCCCTTGTCCTTGTCGGTCATGTTATTCTGCCTCTATCCTTAGCTGCCTTACGGCTGCTGGCGGGGCTTGAGAGTTAGCCACAACGGGATGAGTGAGTCCTGTAACCGATCGGTGAGCGCCCCATTACCAATGTCAATATTCCCTGATCGAAACCGGCAAGACAACGAGCTCGTGGCGCAGTGGGTAGAGCGTTGGACTTCTGCCCAACAAGGTCGCGAGTTCGAGGTTCGGCGCGGCAGCGCCTGGGGTTTGCATATGGCTGGCTGATGACGGCTAATAAGCCAGAAATGGCCATTCCAGTCTCCCCTTTGTCTTTGTCCGTTCATGTTATTCTGCCTATATACTTAGCTGCCTTTACGGCTGCTGGCGGGCTTGAGAGTTAGCCCCAAGGCACAACGGGACGAGTGAGTCCTGTAACCGATCGGTGAGCGCCCCTATTACCAATGTCAATATTCCTGATCGAAAACCGGCAAGACAACGAGCTCCGTGGCGCAGTGTAGAGCGTTGGACTTCTGCCCAACAAGGTCGCGAGTTCGAGGCTCGGCGCCGCAGCGCCTGGGGCTTTGGGTGCATGGCTGGCTGATGACGGCTACTAAGCCAGAAATGGCCATTCCAGTCTCCATTGTTTTTGTCGGTCATAATATTCTGCTTATCTACTTAGCTGCCTTACGGCCGCTGGCGGGGCTTGAGAGTTGGCCTTAGGCACAACGGGACGAGTGAGTCCTGTAACCGATCGGTGAGCGCCCCATTACCAATGTCAATATTCCCGATCGAAACCGGCAAGACAACGAGCTCGTGGCGCAGTGGGTAGAGCGTTGGACTTCTGCCCAACAAGGTCAGTGAGTTCGAGGTCGCGCTGGCAGCGCCTGGGTTTGGGTATGGCTGGCATGATGACGGCTACTGCCAGAAATGGCCATTCCAGTCTCCCTTGTCTTTGTCGGTCATGCTATTCTGCTTATCTACTTAGCTGCCTTTACGGCCGCTGGCGGCTTGAGAGCAGTCAAGGGCACAACGGGACGAGGAGTCCTGTAACTGATCGGTGAGCGCCCCACATTACCAATATATATATATATATATATATATATATATATATATATATATGATAGAACGGGAACCGACAGCGACAAGGGAGACCGAATGGCCATTTCTGGCTTATTAGCCGTCATCAGCCAGTCATACCCAATCCCAAGTGGCACACCTGGGATTCGAACCCGCGACCTTTGGTATTTGAGTCGAACGCTCTACCATTTGAGCCACGGGCTCGTTGTTTTGTCGGTTGTGATCGGGAATATGATGATAGTGTGGGGCTCACCGATCTGCTTAAGGAACATGCATGTTCTGTTGTGCCCTGGAGCCTGTGACTAGAGCCCTCGCAGGCGGTCGCATAGCGACGTGTAGCATATGATGGAATGGAACCGACAAATACAAGGGAGACCGGAATGGCCATTTCTGGCTTATTAGCCGTCATCAGCCAGTCATACCCAATCTCAAGTGTGGCACACCTGGGATTCGAACCCGCGACCTTCGGTATTTGAGTCGAACGCTCTACCATTTGAGCCACGGGCTCGTTGTTTTGTCGGTTGTGATCGGGAATATGATGATAGTGTGGGGCTCACCGATCTGCTTCATGAACATGCATGTTCCGTTGTGCCCTGGAGCTCGACTAAGAGCCCTCGCAGGCAGTCGCATAGCGACGTAGCATATGATAGAATGGAACCGACAAAGACAAGGGAGACCGGAATGGCTATTTCGGCTTATTAGCGTCATCAGTTAATATACTAATCCTGGGCGCGTGGCACATTTGCGATCGTTAGATTTGGACGAACGCTCTACCATTTGGAGCCACGGCCCCATACTATCATCATATTCCCGATCACAACCGATAAAACAACGAGCCCGTGGCTCAAAATGGTAGAGCGTTCGACTCAAATACCAACGGTCGTGTTCGAATCCCAGGTGTGCCACACTTGGGATTGGGTATGACTGGCTGATGACGGCTAATAAGCCAGAAATGGCCATTCCGGTCTCCCTTGTCTTTGTCGGTTCCATTCCATCATATGCTACACGTCGCTATGCGACCGCCTGCGAGGGCTCTTAGTCTGAGCTCCAGGGGCACAACGGAACATGCATGTTCCTTAAGCAGATCGGTGAGCCCCACACTCATCATCATATTCCGATCACAACCGACAAAACAACGAGCCCGTGGCCCAAAATGGTAGAGCGTCTGACTCCAAATACCAAAGGTCGTGAGCCTCGAACTCCCGTAGCGCTACACTTTGGGATTGGGTAGGACTGAAAGCTGATGACGGCTAATAAGCCAGAATGGCTATTTCCGGTCTCCCTGTCTCTGTGTCGGTTCCATTTCTATCAGGCAGCACAAAGTAGCTGATCGTTCAGTTAGTGTACGCCTGCGAGCTTATCAGCGTCAACGGAATGACGCAGGTTTTGAGACCGTAGATCGGTGAGCTACACACATACATACATACACATATATATATATATATGATAGTGTGCGGCTCACCGGTCTGCTTTGGCGAACATTTATGTTCCGTTGTGCCCTGAACTCAGACTCAGAGCCCCACAGGCGGTCGCATAGCGACGTAGCATATGTTGATAATGTGGAACCGACAAAGACAAGGGAGACCGGAATGGCCATTTCTGGTTTATTAGCCGTCATCAGCCAGTCATACCCAATCCCAAGTGTGGAACACCTGGGATTCAAGGGCAAAACGGAACATACATGTTCCTTAATCTGATCGGTGAACCACAATACTATCATCATATTTCCGATCGCAACCGACAAAACAACGAGCCCGTGGCTCAATGGTAGAGCGTTCGACTCAATTACCAAAGGTCACGTGTTCGAATCTCAGGTGTTCCATACTTGGGATTGGGTATGACTGGCAGGTGAATACAGAGCAAAGGTGCTGCAAGCACCAGCACGAATGCCAACCCACGCTCTCTTCAGGTCGTGCCTGACCACTGTCAATCGGTTGCTTGAATCACGCATGACTTGACACTGGCTTGTTGAGAGCTCGAGGCCAATCGACGCTGCGCCATTCGCTGCCCGTGCAAAGTGTGCTGTAGCCACTTCCGATTTGACGAAAGGTGCCACTCCTGTAAGCTGACGAACAACTATGGCTGCAGCTTCCCGCCTTGTGTAACCGGTCATTGGAGGCTTTTGACAGAATACTGATGAGATACAGCGTTAAACGTACGCGTCATTCACTCATGCGACCAGCGCGCAATAGTTCTAAAAGAAAGATTTCGCCAAATTATGGGTACGGACCAAACAGCAACCATTGCATCAACTATGACCCCAGCGATGAACACGAGGACTTCCAACGATAGTAGGCTAGTGGTCGCCTGGCAACCACACTCTATAAATAATGCGCACCTTGTGCTCCCAGTACACTTTCTGCAAGTGTCACTAATGATGGGTTCGAAAGAGATTCCGAAACGTCAGGCCACTAAACACCATGTTCCAGTGATCGCCTCTTCTTCTTCTACTGCTATCCATGACTGCGTCGGAGTCACCAATTGGCCAAAGTCGAAATGGTTGAGTATGTCCTAGTCAGCAGAGCCACGGAGTTTATGTTGTACAAACAGGCCGATGCGATGTCCCAACAAGAACTGGGTACTAGTCTAGGTAAATGTGTCACGCAAACGCACACATGGGTGCCCAGTCCGTAACAGCCTATGAACGTGCAAGATTTGGAGAATGTTCTGGTCGCTTACTCCATAGCGCAAATACCTCTCATTGCATGGCCTCTGCAGATGCGTCTGAACGTTTTTCCGAGGTAGTGATCGAGTAGTATGTTCGTTAGAAGTCAATGCTGCGCAATCGAAGCACCAACCGCCTGATGGGCTCAGAAAATTGGCTGGTGCTGCTGGCTTGTATCTACCACTACAGACTAAGAATTAATGCTTAGAAGGCTGTCAACCGACGGGGTGCAAGTCAAGCTACACTAGTTCCACATCACTCTCTGATGTGAAATCGGCGCCGCACTTACGGTGATCTTCTGCGCGTAGTGGGATCAGGTAATTTGGAGCGCGCGTATACAATCAGTTTGGCTCGGCCAACCACTAAACCCACTTACGGTTGTCATGACTTTGTCTCACCATCAAAGCAAGGTGGATGAGCGCGATTGATGTCCAGAAAGTTAACCTCACTAAAAATCAGTTCTTGCGCAGGCCAATTTGTGGTCCGAGTTGTTGCTTGCGACGGCCTACGCGTTCGGCATAGCATGACGGTCCGCAGGCTTGGTGTTTTGCGTAGCGCCTATTTTATTCCCTATTCATGCATAGGGACAGATGCGGGTGGACTTATGTTGTTTCTAACCATTTTCACTTCTGTGAAGGTGGTAGAAAGTGTGAAGGTAAAAGTTTTACTAAGGGTGTCGATCAGTACTGATCTCTTTCAAATAGGCATTCAAACTACACCTATACGCCAAGCGGTCTTTATATTAATCCAGTCGGAAGTCACACTTTATCAAAAAGATAGGAAGTGGTTTTAAGTGCTTAACAAAAAAGAAAATATTCGTTTGCCGCACATCATAAAATGACATGGAAGAATTGAATGGTTCGTAAGTGCCAAAGTTCCCTTACAGTTTTAGGTCACTATAAATAAGATTAAAATGACACCTAACATTTCATACTTTCAAGTAGGAATGGGCTCATACCGGTCATTGGTTTCTTGAAATAAGTGCCATATGAGTGGCAAAAGTCACGAATAAGCAACCAATTACCAGCAGTACCTCTCATCCCCTTCGCCTATTATAAATGGGTCGAAGTCAGTCGGGTATCTGGTTGCCTTTTCGTAACCTTTACCACCCATACAGAGCTTGATTGCTTCGGGAGGTCGATAGATCAAAGTGCACCAATTCCTGAGTGAGTAAATACCTGATCTGTAGCGAGAATAGCAAGTGGCGAGGCACTGTGAACTTAAAAACAAGTTGCTAGACCCCGTGCGCCCTGTGCAAACGCATTTTTGTGTTTGTAGCCACAGGTGACGGTCAGCAGTAGGACTGGCTAAGTGAGGCCGAATAAGTCCGAAACAGTTCTCTACCAATCCATCCGTATTCTCGGTCGTCCCCTTCTGTATCTCAAATCGAATCGATGACAAGCATTTGAATTGGGATAAGCCGTTGCAGAATCCTATTTAATGAATTCGAAGGTGATGAGCTATATACACCATGAGACTACGCGGAAGTTATTGTTATTTGCTCATTATAAAAATATCGTCTGCGAAGTTTACCGAGAAAGCACAAGCTGAGTTCTTCGCGCTGCCATTGATATACTTCAGGCCTCTGGTTCCTAGTCAATGGCTTTTCAAGAATGGATTGTAGCAATTAACGATGACTCAGGTCCAGCTTCTGACTGACAAAGCAACATAGGCACTGTATCTAAAAAGGGAGTTTTGGAGACCTAGCCCATTCATACCCGTCCCAACTCCACATGAACTCCGTCCGTTTTGGACATGTTTGCCCGCACCTGGTCAATGGTTGAGTGAGACCAACCTCAAAAAAAGGACCTAAGACAAGTACCTTTGTCAGATTCTGTTCATAGAAAAGCGCGGCTTAAATGGTTAACGGGATGTTGCCTATGGTGTACTGTACAATGGGGCCGAGTTATTTTAATGCACGAAACGCAATTAAGTACGTCTAGATTAGCGAATCAAGGTTTGACGAACAGTCAGTGAGAAGTACGCGCCATTATTAATCCATCCCATTGCTACTTGTGCGAAGGGATCACAGAAAATGTGGAAGAACTAGGAACAAAGAGTAAAAATTAATCTATAACTTGACATAGAAATGTTACCTGCGAAGACAGTCTTGGAAAAATTCACAAATGCCATTGGCAATCAAGGCACCTCCCGAGCAAACGGAAACTGTTGAGACTCGACCAGTCAGTTGGTGGGCGCACTAACCAAACTGCTGTCTGCCATTAACGCCCAATGCGTTCGGAATATGTTTCCGCGTTAAATCTCAGGAAGAGACGTGTACACCGCCCTCGGATAGTCAGCTTAACCTACGGTAGAAGCTGTGCAAGCTAAGGAATTGATGCTTTGTTTGCCTCACAGAACAATTATTCTTTTGAATACATACAACGGATGACTACTTGAACACCGAAACTATAGACAGACCCCCGCTCGGGAGAACACTTATGAATGTCCGGATTGGGACAAAGAATCAACTTCATATCTCATCCTTAGCAGACAAAGGTAAGTTGGAGCTGCAGTTCCGTATGAAGGCACTATCCAGATATTAATTAATAAGTTGATTTCTCCTTTTTAGTTTTGTAATTTCTTTTCAAAAATAAACAAGACAAAAAAGTACAGCGTTCACCTTGTTTTTCCTGTTACAGCGCGTTTAACCGCGGCTTACTTTTTTGCACAGTGCACTGCATGAAGGATAACAGAAAAAGCAGTGAAGTGAAAGCTTTAAGGGTGAACCTGTTGCGGAAAATCCATGATAGCTGAATATGTGTTGGTTAATCGAGTCCAGTTTTTCAGGCGAGAAAAAACTGTTCCAGTGAGAGGCCACGTTTAAAGACACAGAGTCGACCGAAGTTGAGAGGGGGAGGTAAGGGTGTCAATATTTGAAAGAGAGTGTGGGAAAGGGCGCGGAATCGACAGGCACGGCGATCTGCCCTCAAAACCAGACTACAATCCCTCGAAGTCAATCAGATAAAAGATGCAAAGGCTAAGCTTGGTGCCGTCAGAGAAGACTCCAAAAGACAAACATTCGAGTCGGCAAGTGGTTTCCATTGGCTTGATATGCATAACGTAGGATAGAATATAAGCCACTGTGGGCTATAAGATGGTACATGAACAGCGCCTGAGTCCGTGAAAATACGTAAGACCAGGAAAGAGCACTGAAGAGTGGGCAGTGGAGAAATCTATAAAAGAGGGTCATATTCACCCCCAGCCAAACTAAATTCTCGGATCTTCCGCAATCGGATCGCTTGATAGGCAGATATCAGCAGTCCGACTGAACCCCCAAGAATGAGGAAGGCTGACAGCGTGTTAAAGATAACTTGCGGCCAGAGCAGAGATTGTTTAAGGTGCAGTGCAACCTCCTCCGATACTGTTGTAGTGCCGTTCAAGTAAACGACAGGCAAGACCGTATCCCGTACCTTTGCGAGCCATCGAAACCGCTCATCTCGGCGGATGACAGCGTTGACCTGAATCATCTTCTGCGCCTGCATAACCACACCGGTCTGAGGTTCAACATGCACCTTTATTGTCATGTCCTCCGTAGGCGCCATACCAGCAACTCCATCTCGATAACTTTGGTCAGCCTTGGAAAAAAATAAGCAGTGGTGAATGTTAGTTCGGAGCTTTGTTGCAAAACATCAGCGCCAAACGAAATTCCAGGTTGAGAGCATAAAGGGAGTCGGGCATGGAAGGTCAGTATGTGCATTCCTCAACATTCGGCCTTATTAAACCATTATCTTAATAGTAGACAGATAAAGGCTACATCGTATTCATGAGTAAACTGACTAAGTACGCTACTGTTGCATCCAAATACGCAGTGTCGACCCAGTAGATATGCGGATACTTGCCGTGAAGCAATTCACAATGGGGCAGATGTCCACCGGATCTAGATCACTGCCTACTCCTACACACAACATTTCGACGGAAGTTTAAGGTTATGGCGCTGAGGGTAACAAAGGCATACGAGAGGGACTATTGAGCCTCACAGAAGGAAGCAGTACAATGGAGACCACATTAACAAGGAGCCATTGCAATTTGACCTTGGTTCCAAAAGACGACCGAGTCATTTCGACAAATATATTTTAAGCCTCGACTTTTAGCACGTCGTATTAAGTTAGGGTGCTATATTTACTATGTTTAAGTGTTTGGTGAGTTGCCATAATTAAGGATACATCGGTACCAGATTCATTTGATTCTCCGTCCCCACGCCATGGATGCCCTTGGGCGCAAGCTCTTACCTAAAGCGTCCTAAAACATTCCTCTCCTCAATACTAAGGTTACGAACCCCAGATTAAGAATGATGAAATGGTGATAAGGTTTAATCTGCCTACGTTCTACTAGGTCCACGTCCTGGTTAAATGTGCAGGAAGAGTATGGATAGGGAAGGCGGACGTTAAGTGTGTTGACGGGGGCACCGGGAAATGATTCTCAATCCAGACAGCAAACGTTCACAGGTTTCCGATCAAGCGAATAGGTTATTAAGACAGGCAGTCTGAAAGACTTTTGGCGAATAATATAGATTCTCCAATATCTAGTACAATTGGTGATCATAAAAGAACTAGAAAAGGTCATTTTAAGCTATAAGGGATCCGTCTTTTGGCATTGATACCTGTATAACACGTTCATAACCCCAGATAGGGACAGTTCAGAAAGCTATCGATAACTTTAAAGTACTCCTTGAAAGTTAGTACATAAAGTAGGAAGAAGGAAGAGAGTCTGCCCTTACGTTAAGCTCTTTACACACGAAGACGGCGAGTAGCTTTATGCTCCGGTGTACGGAAAGGCTCCTAATAAAAATGTGCTCTTCGGGTGCTTAATCATTGAGCAACGGACGCAATGGTGGGATGTGGTCGACTATATTTATCCATGGAGCCGGTTCTTTCCTCACTTGGATCTTCTTGCCATCTGGTTCTTCTTTTATTATTTTTTTCTGGAAAACTGGACATTGATATACAGGTTTCCCCGAAGAAGAAGTCATTCATGAGTACGAACTGGCAATAATCAACATAAATTGCAACGATTAATATTGGTAAACCGCATATAGGGTTTTAGAAAATAAACTTAAACGCACTTTGCAAGTGCTGACGAGGTACAGGTAACTCTGGCAATCTGCGTTAGACAAAGATATTACAAAAGATGTATTCTTAAAATATCCTGTCTTAAGGAAAAAACTGCCTACCCATCGGTATTCACGTAAGTATCAATGAAATCCACGAAAATGTTCCATAAAACTCTGCATATTAAAATTTTGATACCTTCGAGATTTAAGTTGGACAAGACAAAGAGGTAATAAAGTGAATACGAATGCTACTTTGAATCGTAGACCAAATAAATCGGCCTTCGTGCTACAATAGTTGATAGTCATTCGACTTTATTTGTTTGGATTTAGAGAGGAAACGAAACACGAAAAAGCACAATATGACAGAAAACGAACTACCTGATTGAAAATGGGGAGTGAAATGACAATCGGTGTGTTGGGCATGCATGTTCTCATGTCAAGAACACCGGACTTCAGACAGTTGGGATAATTTACACAAAAACCGCGGTTGGCTGGATTGGCGTCCGGGGAAAGCAAAACTTTGTCGGAGAGTTGAAAATTAAGAGTTGGCACACCGTGTACAAAGTAAAAACCTCTGCTTTCAAATTCCAGAGATCGGCAAATATCTCCCGCAAAAACGTACTGAGTAACACCCTCCTTCAGAAATGGTGGAAACAGAGAGCCGTCCGATCCATTGATTTGATTTGGTTTCGCATTGTCCCCCAAATATTTTAAGCTGACCTCGCCATTGTACGAAACAATTTTTCCAAGCTTTTTCAATGTCTGGAGACACCATCATGTATGGTAAAATTTCGCCGAACGAGTTATTTCCGTTAGTCATTATATACTGAGCGAAACTGGATCACTACCGATTTCCTTCTTTCCAGAACGGGATCCCTAACCATGATTAATTCCAACAGTTGATTTAGAAATAAATCACTGCCGTAGTGCAATTCAAGGAGTTCGAGAATCCAGGCAAGGAGTTGATACTGTGACACTTTGTCAACAAAGGGCCAAATACGCAAGATTAACAATCGGCAACAACGTCGGATTCGGTTCCATTGGAGAGTTCCGCGCATGAATACATATCGCTGTTTTCTCAGTAAACTGTATAGTTCCTTCTACTTTTATTAAAAGTAATGCCTTCCTTGGTGGTGACTTGACATAGGTGATGGTCCTCTTAACGTTACAATGGAATTTCACCCTCAGAAAACTGTTTTGCGTTGGAAACAATATAAAATTTTATCAAAAGCACGAGGTGGTGTGCGGAAGCCCAACGATTTTAAAAAGGGACACTGTCATTTGTGAGATACACGCTTTATTATTTCATGCGCAGTGAATTGCCGCAGATATTGTCCAATTCAATCCCAAAGTAGAAAGAATGACTGTTGAAATGAGGCATGTGTGACACAACGGCATATTGACGGAAAACCTTAGACCACTAACTGCGCACTGAATAGTTGGTACCGGTCGCAGCTTTTATAGGGTACTCAACCCAATAGCCGCTACGGCTTCTTTGAATTCTAAACATTAGAATTTCGGCGTAGTCAAACGAGCTCAATGGAAATTTCGACAAAGTTAATAAGACGGTTGAGCGTAAGGGATGTCCTGAAACCCAAGAATTCTGAAAATATCGTTACCTGTCTACATATTCACACACAGACGGAACCGCTAAAGGTAGTCCCTGAATACTCCAGCAGAAATAAAGAAAAACAGGGCCTGGAGCAGTTTCGTGTGGAACGAATCATAATTTCAACTCTAACTACTACAGTAGTCATGACAAATTGAGGACCTTTGACAGGAATAGCTCTATTGTCAGTCTGGCTTTCTATCGTTGTGTGTGTCCTTGTACCTTTCCGCCCCCTGCCAGAGATCGTTCTCGTCACGCCTATGGGAGTCAATCTTGCAAACAGTCAAGAATAATCCGTATGATAAGTAAAGAGGGTTATTTATCATCCGGCTACAGTCTCACTTAGAACGATGGAAAATGGCTTAAGGTACAATGGATTATCTTGCTGAAAGAAGGTAGAGAGTGGATTGAGCTCAATCACCAGGAGAGGGAGCAGAGATGCGAGGAGTCATTTATTATCCTGATACTTGGGGAATGTCGGAGCTAGATGCTACCACTGGGGAAGTGAATACTGCGTCTTCAATGAGTATCACTCTAAATAGAAAAAAAGTAGAGGTACGAGGCACGAGATGTACCGACAAATCTCAAAAATTAACTTCACACTCTGCCCATTTAAGCAAAATGGTCGTTATTTTGAGATCCGCTAGAAAACGCAATAGTTTTAGTGTTCTCAAAACAAAAGTCCACTCGCTGGCACCCATCTAAACCTCGACGTTATTTTTCCGGTGTCATTTTGAAATGCATATGGCTCGAACAGGTTCGCAAAATGAACGAATAGTTTAGGAACATGTATAAGTTAACGTAAATTCAACGATTCGTGAATCACCTTTCAGAGACGGTGCCGTTTCCCTAAGGTAAGAACTGATCAGGTTCAGATGCCGCGCACCCGTGGAAACAGGAAAACAGATATACCGTTTCAGCGCCCAGAATTTTGAAACTGTTCGGAATGCAAAAACTAATAAAAGTTATCTTAAACTAAGAATAACTCGGCTTTGTTTTTATATGGGTAGTTTATTTCCAAATGGCTATGGGCGTTTAACGAAAGAGAATCGACGATACTTAACTGTGGAGCCAACGGAAGAAATAAAAAGACATTCCGATTACTGCTGCGCTGAGGGTGGTCAAGCTGCCTCACAGTGATAAGGGGATTAAATGTACGACTACGCAAAAGCTTTAAACAGTAAAAAGAGTCCCTTTGCACTCGAGCGAAAACCCACAGGGATTAATTTACAAGACCACAGAAGTCGGAATCACTCACTCGATCAAACCCTACTTTTGAACGGTATGCCACTCTGAGAAACACACACACACAGAAGGATCTCGGCGTTTGGATGACAGACAACCTGAAGCCTTCTACGCAATCGCTGCAAGGCGGCTAAATCCGCCAATTCAATGCTGTACTCTTTCAAGTGGGCATTTAAAGTTTTCGATGAAGACTGCTTTTCTAAAGTCTTTGGTACGTTTGTTAGGCCCCATCTTGAATATGCGATCCAAGCCTGGCGACCGTGGACCCAACAGGACTGCAAAATGCTCGAAAGGGTACAGCGACGAGCCACAAAATTAGTAAGAGGTCAAGGTGAACTGCCATATGAGATTCGCCTAAATAACCTACAGCTCTATCCTCTGAGTTATAGGCAGTTGCGCGGAGACTTGATACAAACCTTCCGTATCGTGCGTGGCATGGATTGCGCCCTCCCTATGTGATGACTTTTTTTCCAACTTGCTACTACGAATAACTTCCGAGGTCATCCATTCAAAACCAAGGTGCCCCAAGCAAGATTGATGTGAGGAAGTATTTTTTTCACCAACCGTGTCTTGAAACCGTGGAATAACCTACCTGAGGCGATTGTAATGTCCCAGTCTGTGGATATATTTAAACATCGGCTTGACATACATATGTTGCTGCACCAGGAAGATTATGTGACTACTTTTACCTTTAACAATATCCGTGTACCACGTAAATCTGCCTGCATTCACTTTGACTGTAACTTTTTACATTGCTTATTATTCTTCCGACTTTCTGTATCAAATAGGGATTTCAAAGGCGTAAGCCTATTTTTCTCAAAATACACTGAACCTGAACTGAACTGAACTCGCGTTCCTCGATACGACTACATTACCCGGTGCTCCAACGATGTACCCTTTTCGTGCAAGAAGTGCTGACCGACTCTATTTTCATACGCCCACTTGTGCAGAAGGCTAACTGAAACCGCGTGTCTTCTTAGGCGTGGTCTTGCTACGCACATTTTATAAAAGGCGGAGTCTAATATCAGTTAATTTTAAAAATTTCTTGGAGGATAAAACCTCACCAGTCTGCGCGTGCTTTGGAGACACGCAGGGCACAATGCTCTGAAAGATTGGAGACCGTTGGAATATGATATACCCAGATCCTTAACAACGCCAGGCATATATAAATCGTGGCCATCTATGCTTAGCCGAGCTGATGGTCATCGCTAACGACCATAACGGAACATTTTGTAGCTAAGAAAGGGAAAAGAGCGCCATGTGCAGCACCACTGCGAGGCCTCGAGATCATTTCTTTTTGATAGATCAAGCACGCTTTGACGATCTTCCGGCTTGTATTGATAAGGCAACTTTTAAATCGTTGGCATACATAAGGGCCTACAATTCCGAAAACAAACCTGGTACATCATTGACAAAAAGAAAAAGTAAAAGCTGGCCAAGCACACTACCCTGAATAACTCCACTCCTCACGTGTGTGCGAGAAGCTCAGGTGAGAAAGTTATCAACCCTGATAATTTTATCACTATACCGAAAGAGATTTTCAGAGAAGAAGGGCATGATCAACACAATCGAAAAGGCCTTAGTTAAATCGAGAAATAGACTATGTAAAGTGTAAAG
>WEDG01001172.1:32500-54267 GCA_017591395.1 Schistocephalus solidus | reverse complement strand
TTGTTGCTTCGTTCAGTTACGTATTATTGCTGCCGTGGAACACGTCGTTTACGGCGGTCGAACCTATTTTCCAGTAAAAACAGGTAATTTGTTTGACACCGCAGCTAACTTGTGCTGCGATTTTGAAGTTAATACCTCTTCAAAATCTGAAACTTGAGGATTATGAATATAAAAAGGGGTTAGAAGAAAAAAGAAATTAGAAAAATTAGGGTTCAAAATATAAAAATATTATAAAATCCAAAAACACGAACAACTGAGTATTCTATATAGTTGAGGTGTGAAATTATTCCAAATGAGTTGTCCAGTTTATGTTGGACGACCTCCTTTTAACATATTGGTTTTTAGGCCAATCATGAAAGCCTTTTCTTACGGATAATGCATTTATAATTTATTTTCTTAAATAAAAAGATATATTTTGGGTAAAATCAACCCCTTCTTCCCTGTCCAGATACTATGCTCATAACTACCGTAAAGCAAATTCAAGCATTCCCTTTTGTGTGTGTGTGTGTCGTGTGAGTGGAGCTAACCAAAACAACCTTCAAAGAACTTTGCGACCGGATTGGCCATTCCGCGTAAAGCCCATGTGGCAAGAAGTGAATAACAATTTTGTTTTTCAGCTGGCCAGGGGCCCTGTTTTCTCTTAGAAAACGTGCATGGGTGTCAATCTGTCCAAATCTGTGCCTAGAGCAAAAATAAACCTTTTTGTTATACCACACTCATAATTTAGATCACCTTAAAATTTGTTTGGTCATTATTTAGCCCCACTCTATATTTGCCGAGTTAGACCTGAACTCTGTTCCAAAAATCCACAGAAGAGGGGATAGTCGTTTCTACGGAGACAGAGTTGCACTAGATTGCCCTAACTAATTAAATTTTTCAGATTGAAATTCCAGGTGGTAATATGGTACACATTTAAAGGTTGTTAATTTTTATTTGTTTAATTTATTTGAGGTGCAGAAACTCTTTTTAATAAAGAAGATTTCATTTCAGGTCCGCATACTGAGGGGAAAAGGGAGGCCAGAGTGGGCAAAATCGACGTTGATTACTAGTCAGGAATGTTTCTACGCTACTGAAGATGTACATCAAAACCTCTGGTGGCTTGTACTATAAACGAAACCTTACTAAAGCCCGAACAATTCAAATGCACCTCTTAAAAGAATGGAAAATTTGGCTTTCAGTTAACAGCGAGGGAAGTAACTGTAGGTATGAAAAATCGCATTGTTTTCGGCAAACAAAGGGCAGATTCTATTTTAAAAATCATGTTTTGCAAATTTGTGACGTTTTTGTGCCATAAAAATCAGTAATAAACATTTTTGACTGTAGCTTGTTTTTATCATACCAATATTTGGGACCGTAAACATATATATATATATATATATGGTAATGGGGCGCTCACAGATCAGTTACAGGACTCACTCGTCCCGTTGTGCCTTGGGACTAACTCTCAAGCCGCCAGCAGCCGTAAGGGCAGCTAAGTATATAGGCAGAATAACATGACTGACAAAGATGGGGGAGACCGGAATGGCCATTTCTGGCTTATTAGCCGTCATCAGCCAGCCATACCCAAACCCAGGCGCTGCGGCGCCCGAGCCTCAAACTCGTGACCTTGTTGGGCAGAAGTCCAACGCTCTACCCACTGCGCCACGAGCTCGTTGCCTTGCCGGTTTCGATCGGGAATATTGACAATGGTAGTGGGGCGCTCAACGATCGGTTACAGGACTCACTCGTCCACGTTGTGCCTTGGGGCTAACTCTCAAGCCCCGCCAGCAGCCGTAAGGCAGCTAGGTATATAGGCAGAATAACATGACCAACAAGAGACAAGGGGGACTGGAATGGCCATTTCTGGCTTATTAGCCGTCATCAGCCAGCCATACCCAACCCCAGGCGCTGCGGCGCCCGAGCCTCGAACTTGCGACCTTGTTGGACAGAAGTCAACGCTCTACCCACTGCATATATATATATATATATATATATATATATGCTATATATGGCAGGCAGTATATATATAGGCAGGCGGCATATTAACAAGTGAAGTGACTGCGCGTCCCGGGCATAGATCAGAAGAAGAGTTGATCACGGGAACAATATGTTTAATATCCGACGCCTTCAAAATCGCCGCAGATTCCACCGCCGGAGATAAGGTTCGGCAATGTAGCGCCTAACAGCATTTATGGTTTCGCAACATGCTGGCTCTACAGCTATTTGCGCAAAAAGATGCACACACCTACCTGCAGTGTGAGAGTTAATTGCTATCCTGATAGCGTAGTGTTTTCTCCTCGCCCCATCTAAGGAGCTGTGTCGACGGAGGAGAATCCTGCCTGATTTTTGAAAAGTCGGATATACAAGATATAAAGATGGCGTGTTGAGAAAGATCTGCTCAAGGAGCACGTGGCGTTCCGTTATTGCCAGCCTTGTGAAAGCTCCACTTTGGAGCCCGCAGGCGACAGCTCTTCCATAGTGACTTAAGGTGGAACCGAGAAAGGTCTGTTGGCGGTTTCCAGTCCTTATCGTAGGCGCATATTCTTTGGGAAACGATTACAAAGCGTTAAGCACTCTCTGGACGCTGGTTCCCAGTGTCGTCGTCAGACTTGTGGTAAGTGTCAAAAACAGTTAAACAGTACCAAATAGATATTGCTGGTCTACAGTCCCGCCCAATAGCCGATATTGTGGGTGGACATCTCACCCGGATCGCCTACGTTTCGTTTTCATTGAGATTGCTGGATGCGGCCTCCAATGTGATCAGTCACTAATGCAAAGAGTCATCAGAGTGAATGTCCTCCAGGAATTTCCGGCCTTTCTTCGATGGACAGAAGCCATAATGCAAGCTTCCTCCCATTTAAATTTGTGTCCAGTTTCTATTGTGTGCATGTCAACTTGAGACAAGTGGTCTCGTCTCGTAACGGCCAACTGGTGTTCGTGTTGGCGTGTAGAGGCCGATTTTCCTGTTAAGCCACGATACACTGCATTGCAACTGCTACATGGGGCCGTGAAAACGATTTCTTTTTATCTAAATAGCCAACCCTATCCGTAAGGTGTACAAACTGGTTTTGAAATTTAATCGTTGGTCCGTGCGCCACGTACATTTGTTGATTGCTCAGATGTCTTTCAACGAGTCCAGACACTTTCTTTATGTATAGAAGTGTTCGCCAGTGCTTTTGGTTTGGGCGCTTGATCGGCACAATCTAGTTCCTTATCCTTTTCTTTTAATTCTTGATGTCTCATGCATCTTTGTACAAAATTTCTAGGGTAACCGTTGCTGGAAAACAGTTTGAATAGATAATAGATTTCAATTTTGTAAATTTCCTTGGTAAAACAGTGGGTTTTTGCTCGATTGATGAGTGTGTTGACCACGCTTCGTGTTTGTGGGCGACAGGGTGGTTGCTTTCTCACTCATGTAGGATAACATCCGCATTAGCCTCTTTGCGGTAAAGCTGATGTTTCCAAAGGTTCCGTCGGTCTTTCGCTGTACGAGGACGTCAAGAAAATGTAGTTGGTTGTCAATTTCTTTTCGAGCGTAAAGGTATACCAGGTAACAGCTGGTATGCAGCACCGAAAAGTGACAACCTTATCGACACAACAACTGACAATGCTGAAACATCTGCTGAACATGTTCCTACGATGAAGCAACCACTGTCGCCACAAACTGAAAGCGATGATCAACTCATCAATCGACACTGTTCCACCGAACTTTACAAACCGAACGCTTATTCTTGTTTCAACAATTACAGTATTATGCATGAACCTCGGGTAAAAGAAAGAAAAGACGACAAATGGTTGATCATAATAAACTGGCGAACATCAGCATTAAGGGCGATGTCTGAACTATTGAAGAACACCTGAAGAATAACGTGGCGCACAAATTAACGACTGCCATTCGAAACCGGCTTGTACCAAGGACTAGGTTGGCTATTTAGATAAAAGGCGTTTACAAAATCCCTATGAACAGTTGTAATATTGTATTACCCGGTCGAACAGGAAAATCAGTCTCTACCACGAACATCGGATGGCTTTACCAATGTTTCGTTTGTGAGCGACAGGGTTGTTGCTCTCGAACCGGCGACCTTTGGTAATTGAGTTGAATGTTCTACCATTGAGCCACGGGCCCGTTGTTTTATCGGTTGCGATCGCGAATATGATGATCGTGTGCGGGCTCACCGATCTGCTTAAGGAACATGTATGTTGCGTTGTGCCCTGGAGCTCACTTTAAACCCCTCGCAGGCGGTCGCCTAGCGACGTGTAGGATATGTTGATAAAGTGGAACCGACAAAGACAAGGGAGACCGGAAATTGCCCTTTCTGGCTTATTTAGCCGTCATCAGCAAGTCATACCGCATCTCAGGTGTGCATCACCCGAGATTCGAACCCGTAACCTTCAGTCATTTAATGCAACAATATACCATTGAGTCACGGGCCCGTTATTTTGTCTGTTCCACCTCATCAACATACGTACTACAAGTAGCTATGTGGCTGCCTGCGATGGCTCTTAAGTGAGCTCCAGGGCACAACAAAACATAAATGTTCCTTAAACAGATCACTCAATACCTCACTATCGTAATAAATTTATATATGGCCCCTTATGGAATAAATAAATAAATGAAATGACATGACAAAGACAAGGGAACCTGCTAACTGCCCATGCTGAAAGACAAATGCATGGAAGACAGGAAGGACCATGTAGGTCTGGTTAGCCGGAAGACTGCTGAAAGACAAATGCACGGAAGACTGGAAGGACCATGTAGGTCTGGTTAGCCGGAAGACTGCTGAAAGACAAATGCACGGAAGACTGGAAGGACCATGTAGGTCTGGTTAGCCGGAAGACTGCTGAAAGACAAATGCACGGAAGACTGGAAAGACCATGTAGGTCTGGTTAGCCGGAAGACTGCTGAAAGACAAATGCACGGAAGACTGGAAGGACCGTGTAGGTCTGGTTAGCCGGAAGACTGCTGAAAGACAAATGCTCGGAAGACTGGAAGGACCATGTAGGTCTGGTTAGCCGGAAGACTGCTGAAAGACAAATGCAAGGAAAACTGGAAGGACCATGTAGGTCTGGTTAGCTGGAAGACTGCTGAAAGACCAAAGCACGGAAGACTGGAAGGACCATGTAAGTCTGGTTAGCCGGAAGACTGCTGAAAGACAAATGCACGGAAGACTGGAATGACCATGTAGGTCTGGTTAGCTGTCGTCAGCCAGCCAGATGTCTCAATCACCGCGTTAGACGCAATGGCTAAAAACTTGGGTTCAAATCTTAGGTGGTCCACATCTGAGGCTGGGCCAAGACCGGCTGAGGATGAACAATGGGCACTCTGGTCTCCCTTGTCGTTGTTGGCATCCCATTGTGAGTCGGCATACGGCTGCTGTCGGAAATTGGCAGTTTGCCCAAGGCACAACGGAGCATTATGGCACAATCGCATGACTTATCTCCTGCAGTGCCGAAATTTACGAAAGAGACCTAATCACCCGCAAGCTCGCACCAACAACTGTTTCAAGGCTTTGAAAAACACATGAACAACCTTAAGTGAGTTTGAAACCTAAAGAAAATATGGAAAGTAGTAGTACTTCATTTAGAAATACCAAATTTTTAAAGCAGCAACAAACTCATAAAAAGTGAAAAATCACTGTAACTTCGACTAATAAATGCATACAGAATTGTCAGGAGCAATCATAAACATACCATTTTGTGTACGCCCAATTTAAACGTATTTCTGGTATTGAATTCCAATGGCTTTCAGATCGTCCTTAAAATACCGATGCATACTTCACTATTTTCAGTGTTTTTAGTTTATTGACCATAAATTCATATATTGCTCCATGTTTTTATAAGATATTGCTTACAAGCATTTACCGAAATAGTGAGTTTTTTGGACATACTTCTGAATGCAGATAGTCGGTTGGGTCATACATGTAGACTAACCCAAAAATTAAAACTAATTGCCGAGAAAAAGGTACGTCCTTTCAAAAAAATTCTTGGCAAATTATGTGCCTAAAAATGAATTTAAAGAACGGTCTATAATACTTTTATCTTCATAAGAATCCTTTTTAATTAGATATTTTTGTTGACGAATTTCTGCATACTTCAATTATATTCTAAGCTGAATTGGCGGTAAAAAATGCGGAAGTTTGGCCGGTTGTGACTTCTCTGACAATCAGAGATGATGTTTCCACTGAACATGAAAGAATTCACTTTCCCCTTTATATTGGAACGTTTTGCATTATATCAGTCTATATGTAGGCCATGTTCTATGATTCCAAATGCAAAACAGAGTGGCCCAATATATACTATAATTTTTTTAACTGTTAATATTATACCCGTTCCGTTTCTAAATTACGTATGAGGGAAAACTATACTATAAAAAGGATCTCGCCACAGGCCTCCAATTAAACATAGCTTTTTGTCGGAGTCCGTCCGCAGCAACATAGAATTTTATTTGTTTACTTTCCCAAGTCTCGGTGTGCTAAAACAAAATACTAGAAAACAAGTTTATCAGGGCATTTTGGAGCAAAAACATGTTTTAAACTGAATTCGTTTGCGTTTTTGGAACAAAATGAGGTAAGGACGACTTACGTGGGAGCAGAAATGCCCACCCATTTAAAATAGGTGACCTTGTGTTAAAGTTCAGGAAGGGCGAATATTCTCATATCTTAACCCTAACTAACCCTAACATAGAACTAAACTTCAACCTTAATCTTAACTCTAGTTCTAACATAAACCTGAACTCTACTGTTAATGTGAACCCAACCCTGACCTTAATCGTTAATCCTTAACTTAACCCTAACCTTCACCATAACCTTAACTTAACCCTAACCTTCACCATAACCTTAACTTAACCCTAACCTTCGCCCCGAAATGTGGCGCACAGGCACGTGTTCGTTGTCTTGACAATGAGCCCGTGGCACAGTAGATTAGATCTTTGAATGACCTTTTAATAATGAACTTGTTTATAAGACTACTTGTTGATCGAATTGCTTACGAATAAAAAAATAATAACAAGAAAGGATTCCTTTTTAATCCTTGTCACTCTTTCAAGAAGAATAACTAACGATCTACTAGTGTCTGAAAACGGTAAAATGTTGCATGTCTCATAAGAACTAGCTGATTTTCAAGAGAAAACTAATTTGAAACATTTTACGTAAAAGCAACAGTTTATAGGTCAGTAATATAGACAGTGACCATCTTCCCAACTGAATGCTGATATTAATACAGACATTTTTTTATTAAACTAGAAATACGTGAGTTCAGTTAATCCATCGAGCGTTTTTCCTGAATTTTTACGCATTCCTTTGAGTAGGAAAGACCGAGAATGGTCCTCAAATTGTTCGTTTATCTTCCAAAGGACTATTTCGTGGAGGCGGGGGATGCGGTAACACGTCAGTCCAATTCTGAAAAATTTGCAGTCATGTTTTGTGATGTGGTGCGGTGCCACGGCATTGTACCAAGTTAATCTGACCTTGAAAATAAGGGGATGCGATCGCTGGAACAGGGATTTGACTCCCTTGTCATTTTTAACCCTCCCCGGAACGCTACAGACGAGGCTACTTGAACATCAAAGCATCGTACGAATATGGGATCTACAAATTCTTATAGGCGTTTCACGGTGTAGGAACGGCACCATAAATTATGGCCAATAGGCTGGCTACAAACGACAGAAAAGGCCAGTAGTCAAGCAAAATTAATGTTCAAATGTCCAATGACCTGATCATGAAACACCCCTAGGTTGTGGAGATTGCCCTCTAGATTTTTCCGTTACGTTAAAACAAACAGCACAGTTACGAACAGGAGATGAGATTGTTAAAGGTCAGTTAGTCTGGTACCTCGGCAGAGCATTTCTATTGACTTCACGGACAATTTTCCATGCATTTTTCCGTCTTGTTTGCAGTTTGACGCAGTTGTGATTGCCTCCACCCCTCATTTTCATAAACTTTTGGCGAGTAATTCCTCTTCTGAACCGGCATACGGTCATCATGGCTTTTGGGGGCAGGTTTGCTATATTTTGTAAGATGCACTGACGTCTATTCACCGTCCTGATCTTTGCTGCTTATTATAATTCATCCATTTCTCGCCGCAAATTATGACCTGCTTCAGGAGTGGTTCTCTGCTGTATCCAACAAACTGTAATTCCCCGATGCTCAAGCTTAGCAAGCTTTGTACTTTTTGTTCAGATGGTATATGCTTATTCATTACTTCCCTGTCCTGGGAAATCTCCGAACTGAAAGCTTCCAAGCATATTGTAGGCGGTGAGCCATCTTTTTGCCAATAAGCATTAATTATGGCCCTTCGCAGTTTTGCTGTGATCCCTATCAAACCTGTGCAATATTTCTTGACCCAGCTTTCAGGTGTCCACTCTTTTTCTGATCCTCGCCTGAACCCCCAAATTAACGTGTTTATACGTACTCTATTTCACAAACAGGACCCGCATTTCTCTGTTGAGGACCAAATTCTTGGGGTCACGAAAACATGTTATCTCTTTCATCTACGACGGCTGACAATAAAGCGGTTCCGCATCACAGGCCAAGGAAACAGAAGTTAGAATACGACCCCTCTTGTGGCAATTTTGTAATTACGAGCACGTTCGTGGCGCTCACCTGCAGGCAATCAATGGAAGTCAGTCTATCGATTAACATCGCGTCTGCAGTCAGTCAGTCAGTGAAGACAAAATTATCGATTGAGGTCGCGTCTGCAGACGAAAAGTGAAAGCAAAATTATCCAGCGACATCGAGGCTGCAGACAATCAATGAAGACAAAATTATCGAGCGACTTCGCGTCTACATACAATCTCAATTAATAAACCAGTTATACGGGAAAGAAAGAATGTTTCCCGTGAGGGTAAACTAGTGTTTACGAGGGAAAAATAACACCCAAACACAGGCATAAACGGTGTTCAGGGAGGTGTGAGAAGTGAGCATAAACCAACCTTATTCTTAGGAATTTTGTCAAACATAAATGCTGCAGGCATTCATCTTCCACAGTTATGCGGTTTTCTTTACCGTTTCAATCAAGATAAGGGAATTTACGTCATTCGCAGGTCAGACGATTACCATTTGGCTACATGACGTTTTCTTAGTTCGTTCAAGTTTTAGAGCGGTTCTACGATCCCAATAATTAGCATCCTTCATGGCTCGAAGATAAATTTAAACCGCCCCTTCCACCGGGCTTGCATCCTATGTGGCACAAATTTGGATTAAACTAGTCCAGCTACCTTGCTAAGTCGGCGTGGATAACCAAATTTTAAGAACACCACGCTGACAGCTAGACATACATCCTCAGTCCGCGGTTAATCTGTTTGAAATACTCTTACCTTTTCGCCACAAAAACCCGAACCCTTGATCCTCATATATCGAGATATTAGTTAAATGTGCATTAGGAACCTGTTTTCGTGAAAATCGTTTAAATTTAGTACACTGTTCAATGTTATATCTACGTACAGGTATCGTGATCGGTAAAACGTCTGTTTTACACGAACTGAATAGGGTCATAATTTTTGTTACGAACAGTAGCTAAACTATGAGTAATTCTCTCGGTTTGAATGCCCAAGAGATGGATTCAGACGCATAATAGGACTGGTCCACCGCGATCTACGTGTAGCATACGGAACAGGCACTAAAGAGGTTCTCGGGTAGGTAGGACACGGGCCTGGAATTTAGCAGTAGGTCGTCTCTCATATAAGGGTGTCTATTTCCGTGTTCAACCCTCTGCTGTGTTGCAAGGGATAGCTTGGAGCAGAAGTCACCGCAGACTGACCTCCCAAGCAATTCACAACTTTCCAGGCCAGGTTTGCAATATTTAGTAGCATAAGTAGTAGTAGTAGTATTAGTAGTGGGTCTGAACTGGAGCAACCTCAACCGTTTTATGTTTGCCCACGCCATCAATAGGCACGCCAGGCAACAATCTGAAAACTCGACTTTTGATTTCCACTAGGTTCAACACTTGTCGCATGGACGGTGACTTGCAAGTGAATTAGATTATAGTGGGAGTGTGCTTGTGTTGCATCTAACGCACTCTCTCCTCCTTCATCTGCCTGGACTCGGTGTCATTACCAAGTCAATAAGATAGGAGGGGGTAGAGAGCGCGTGTGGCTGATGCAGCTGGAGCCGCCCTTGGGCGTACCACCACACCTGGCTAGGATCCCATGGAGTGGGAGGGTCATAAAGGCCACAGTAAGAAGGAGCCATTGCAGCCTGACTCTCAGTCCGCCAATCAGCCACTCCACACAAACACACACCGGGCTGATTGCATGGACCAAGTTATCCCGTCAGATGGCAACCTTCCACGCCACGGCTTTTAGCGCACCATGATATTTTCAAGCGCTTCAGATTGTTTATAGGGAGTAAAATACCCTGAGCCGTCGACTGCACCCTCTATTCCTATTCCCATTCCAATATTTCAGTCATTAACCTAGCCGGTCAGTTGACTGATACGGTGAATCGGCGCAGTGACTGACCTACCTAACGACCACTCTCACACATGTAAGATGTGATCATCTCACCTTTTTTGTGTGAAATCATGTTGCTTATGTTTTAGGGAGCAGGTCGTTTATACAAAATAGCATATTTCGAACACCCTAGCATATGGCATGCTTAACGAAATGACGTAGATATCTCCACAGCCACCTGCAATGCTTTACTAAGAAGTGTAATGTAATCCTTTCCAAAAGTAAGTATCAAAAGTACGCAGATAATATTACAAAGGTATGTTGCTAAGGGTGCAAAAGGCAAGACACAGACAGCTGTTTCACAGTTTTTACTAATCGTCAGTACGTCATACGCTTTGTGCAGGGAAGTAGAAATATATATATATATATATATATATATATATATATATATATAGAAAAGACGAAATTCTTTGGGAAAAAATAGAAACTTTAATGCGTAAATTTTCGAGACTGGTCCCCCAGCTCGTCGTCAGACTACAGGCAGTGTACAGGAACAATTAATCAATTAACCGTGTTAAACCAAGGATTCTGAGATTGCCCAAAATCCGAACCAATAGGCTTTCAGTGTATTTCGTCATCCCGTCGTGATTGGTTGTGCGCGTTTGAATTTTTCTTTAACGATTTTGTATGTGGCATCCAAATCGATATGCCGGTTGATGCATGCCTCATCTGAGTGCATTGCTTCCAGGAATTCACGGCCTTTTCTGATTGGGCAGATGCCAACAATCCGTGTTTTCTCCCATGCAAATTTATGTCCGGTTTCCAGTGTATGCATAGCCACTTGGGATAAATGGTCTCGTCTTCTAACCGCCAACTGATGTTCGTGTAGGCGGGTTGAAACAGATTTCCCAGTTTGGCCACAATAAACGGCATTACAACTGGAACATAGAATTTTGTAGACAACACCTTTTTTATCAAGGTAGCTAACCCTGTCCTCAGGGTGTACAAGCTGTGAGCGTAAAGTAGATGTAGGGTGGTGTGCTACTTGTATCTGGTGTTTTTTAAGCTGTCTTTCGACAAGCTCAGATACATTTTTAATGTATGGGAGAGTTCGCCAGGTCGTTGTTTTGGGTGCCTGGGTGGCCGTGGTGTTTGAAATACCTTTTCTTTGGATTCTTGTTGTTTTAGACATCGATGCACGAAGTCACGGGGTATCCATTTTTAGAGAACAAGTTAAATAGGTATTTCATTTCTGCTCGATAACTTTCTTCATCAGAGCAGTGTGTTTTGGCTCGATTTAGGAGACTGTAGACAGAACTCCTTTTGTGAGAGATAGGATGATTACTCTCAAAGTGTAGGATGACCTCAGAATATGTTTCTTTGCGGTAAACTGAGGTGTGGAGTGATCCATCAGTTTTCCGATGTACGAGGACATCCAGAAATGGGAGTTGTCCATCAGCTTCCTGTCTCGAACGTAAATTCAATTCCTGGAAATGTTGAGTTTAGAATTTTTGTGGAGCGGATCTAATAGTTCTTCTTGACGATGACAAATGTATCATCAACGTATCGCAACCAGAATTTTGGTTTTACACCAGGGAGAGCTATCGATTCCAATTTCTGCATTACAGCTTCAGCCAGGAAGCCGGATATGGGTGACCCCATAGGGGCTCCTTTAAGTTGTTGATAGCATTGGCCGGAGAAGGAAAATTGGTTTCTAGACAAAGGTCTAGGAGTTGAGTAATGCATTGGCAGGTACATCAGTGACGTAGGCGTGGAGTAGTTCTTCGGTGCATGATCTCGCTAAATCAAGGGGATCGAGGTGAAGAGCGAGACCACATCGAATGAAACCATTACCTCGTCAGATGTAACTGTGATTCCTTTTAATTTGTCTAGAAAACTTTTTGAATCTTCAATGGAGTATTCAGAGTTCTTTGTAAGTGGATATAGCTGGTGAAATAGCCACTTTGAAATTTTATAATTCGGTGCACCGATTAAAGAGACTATCGGTCGCAGTGGAATACCAGTTTTGTGAATTTTGGAAGACCATATATTTTTGCAATGGTGGGTTCTTCCTGTTTTAAGGATTTAGCAAGAACTTCTGATATTAATTTCCTTCCCGTAAGGCGTTTTAGTGTTTTTTTCAATGCACGAGTTTTGGGATTTTGTGGGGTCTGCAGACAAAGGTTTGTAAGTTGAATCGTCTTTTAAAAGTGAAAGCATCTTCCCTGTGTAGTCTTCTTTGTTTAGGATGGTGGTTGCACCTCCTTTATCAGCAGGTAGAATGATGATATCTTTTTCTTGTTTCAGTGCCTTGAGTGCTTTTCTTTCATCGCAAGATAATGTTGCGTGTTTACTTCGGTTATTCAAGGCATGTACAGTACTGCTGCGAATTGCAAACTGTTCTTCTTCTGTAAGATTTGTTGATGATATGATTGATTCAAAGTTTGCAAGGAAGTCAAGGTAGTTGGAATCCGATGGATTGTACTTCATTCCTTTGGACAGCACCTTTTCCTCTGTTTTTGTTAGGACTTTCGAGGATAAGTTTATGACTTTATTTGGATACATCGTATCATTGTGATTTTCATGAGAAATTCTCATCCACTTTTTCGTCAAGATGCTTCTCTTTTTAGTCGTTCTAGTTCTGAAACGTGCGTGATAGTTTCATGTAGTGTTTTAAATACGTGTGCAGGGAGTTGGTCATGGCAAAATTGCATGTTTTGTTCTTTTCTGCTCCTTGAATCTACAAAGTCGATAGTGTGCGTCTGTTATAAATGCTCCAAGCATTTGATAGCCGTAACGGAAAGCGGCTTGGAAGCCCTGGGATGACTTTATTGCGGGTTTTATCTTCACGGATTTCGGTAGAATCCTATTGTTTCGACAACGGTGTAAAAATGATAATTGTTCTCACGTTAAACTTTCGCGAATGGTACACTTTTCCCATCGTCGAGCATAAAGCAAAACACTTCGCTCAAAATTCGTACGTATGTATTGAAAAACAGGCATCCCAAGATATTCAAAAGAAAAGACGAAATTCTTTGGGAAAAAATAGAAACTTTAATGCGCAAATTTTCGAGACTGGTCCCCCAGCTCGTCGTCAGACTACAGGCAGTGTATAGGAACAATTAATCAATTAACCGTGTTAAACAAAGGATTCTGAGATTGCCCAAAATCCGAACCAATAGGCTTTCAGTGTATTTCGTCATCCCGTCGTGATTGGTTGTGCGCGTTTGAATTTTTCTTTAACGATTTTGTATGTGGCATCCAAATCGATATTAGATCCGCTCCACAAAATTCTAAACTCAACATTTCCAGGAATTGAATTTACGTTCGAGACAGAAGCTGATGGACAACTCCCATTTCTGGATGTCCTCGTACATCGGAAAACTGATGGATCACTCCACACCTCAGTTTACCGCAAAGAAACATATTCTGAGGTCATCCTACACTTTGAGAGTAATCATCCTATCTCTCACAAAAGGAGTTCTGTCTACAGTCTCCTAAATCGAGCTAAAACACACTGCTCTGATGAAGAAAGTTATCGAGCAGAAATGAAATACCAATTTAACTTGTTCTCTAAAAATTGATACCCCCGTGTCTTCGTGTATCGATGTCTAAAACAACAAGAATCCAAAGAGAAAGGTATTTCAAACACCAAGGCCACCCAGGCACCCAAAACAACGACCTGGCGAACTCTCCCATACATCAAAAATGTATCTGAGCTTGTCGAAAGACAGCTTAAAAAACACCAGATACAAGTAGCACACCACCCTACATCTACTTTACGCTCACAGCTTGTACACCCTAAGGACAGGGTTAGCTACCTTGATAAAAAAAGGTGTTGTCTACAAAAATTCCATGTTCCAGTTGTAATGCCGTTTATTGTGGCCAAACTGGGAAATCTGTCTCAACCCGCCTACACGAACATCAGTTGGCGGTTAGAAGACGAGACCATTTATCCCAAGTGGCTATGCATACACTGGAAACCGGACATAAATTTGCATGGGAGAAAACACGGATTGTTGGCATCTGCCCAATCAGAAAAGGCCGTGAATTCCTGGAAGCAATGCACTCAGATGAGGCATGCATCAACCGGCATATCGATTTGGATGCCACATACAAAAATCGTTAAAGAAAAATTCAAACGCGCACAACCAATCACGACGGGATGACGAAATACACTGAAAGCCTATTGGTTCGGATTTTGGGCAATCTCAGAATCCTTGGTTTAACACGGTTAATTGATTAATTGTTCCTATACACTGCCTGTAGTCTGACGACGAGCTGGGGGACCAGTCTCGAAAATTTGCGCATTAAAAGTTTCTATTTTTCCCAAAGAATTTCGTCTTTTCTTGAATATCTTGGGATGCCTGTTTTCAATACATACGTACGAATTTTTGAGCGAAGTGTTTTTGCTTTATGCTCGACGATGGGAAAAAGTGTACCATTCGCGAAAGTTTAACGCGAGAACAATTATCATTTTTACACCGTTGTCGAAACAATAGGATTCTACCGAAATCCGTGAAGATAAAACCCGCAATAAAGTCATCCCAGGGCTTCCAAGCCGCTTTCCGTTACGGCTATCAAATGCTTGGAGCATTTATAACAGACGCACACTATCGACTTTGTAGATTCAAGGAGCAGAAAGAACAAAACATGCAATTTTGCCATGACCAACTCCCTGCACACGTATTTTCAAAACACTGCATGAAACTATCACGCACGTTTCAGAACTAGAACGACTAAAAAAAGAGAAGCATCTTGTCGAAAAAGTGGATGAGAATTTCTCATGAAAAATCACAATGATACGATGTATCCAAATAAAGTCATAAACTTCTCCTCGAAAGTCCTAACAAAAACAGAGGAAAAGGTGCTGTCCAAAGGAATGAAGTACAATCCATCGGATTCCAACTACCTTGACTTCCTTTGCAAACTTTGAATCAATCATATCATCAACAAATCTTACAGAAGAAGAACAGTTTGCAATTCGCAGCAGTACTGTACATGCCTTGAATAACCGAAGTAAACACGCAACATTATCTTGCGATGAAAGAAAAAGCACTCAAGGCACTGAAACAAGAAAAAGATATCATCATTCAACCTGCTGATAAAGGAGGTGCAACCACCATCCTAAAACAAAGAAGACTACACAGGGAAGATGCTTTCACTTTTAAAAAGACGATTCAACTTACAAACCTTTGTCTGCAGACCCCACAAAAATCCCAAAACTCGTGCATTGAAAAAACACTAAAACGCCTTACGGGAAGGAAATTAATATCAGAAGTTCTTGCTAAATCCTTAAAAACAGGAAGAACCCACCATTGCAAAAATATATGGTCTTCCAAAAATTCACAAAACTGGTATTCCACTGCGACCGATAGTCTCTTTAATCGGTGCACCGAATTATAAAAATTTCAAAGTGGCTATTTCACCAGCTATATCCACTTACAAAGAACTCTGAATACTCCATTGAAGATTCAAAAATGTTTTCTAGACAAATTAAAAAGGAATCACAGTTACATCTGACGAGGTAATGGTTTCATTCGATGTGGTCTCGCTCTTCACCTCGATCCCCCTTTGATTTAGCGAGATCATGCACCGAAGAACTACTCCACGCCTACGTCACTGATGTACCTGCCGATGCATTACTCCAACTCCTAGACCTTTGTCTAGAAAACCAATTTTTCCTTCTCCGGCCAATGCTATCAATAACTTAAAGGAGCCCCTATGGGGTCACCCATATCCGGCTTCCTGGCTGAAGCTGTAATGCAGAAATTGGAATCGATAGCTCTCCCTGGTGTAAAACCAAAATTCTGGTTGCGATACGTTGATGATACATTTGTCATCGTCAAGAAAGAACTATTAGATCCGCTCCACAAAATTCTAAACTCAACATTTCCAGTAATTGAATTTACGTTTGAGACAGAAGCTGATGGACAACTCCCATTTCTGGATGTCCTCGTACATCGGAAAACTGATGGATCACTCCACACCTCAGTTTACCGCAAAGAAACATATTCTGAGGTCATCCTACACTTTGAGAGTAATCATCCTATCTCTCACAAAAAGGAGTTCTGTCTACAGTCTCCTAAATCGAGCCAAAACACACTGCTCTGATGAAGAAAGTTATCGAGCAGAAATGAAATACCTATTTAACTTGTTCTCTAAAAATGGATACCCCCGTGACTTCGTGTATCGATGTCTAAAACAACAAGAATCCAAAGAGAAAAGTATTTCAAACACCACGGCCACCCAGGCACCCAAAACAACGACCTGGCGAACTCTCCCATACATTAAAAATGTATCTGAGCTTGTCGAAAGACAGCTTAAAAAACACCAGATACAAGTAGCACACCACCCTACATCTACTTTACGCTCACAGCTTGTACACCCTGAGGACAGGGTTAGCTACCTTGATAAAAAAGGTGTTGTCTACAAAATTCTATGTTCCAGTTGTAATGCCGTTTATTGTGGCCAAACTGGGAAATCTGTTTCAACCCGCCTACACGAACATCAGTTGGCGGTTAGAAGACGAAACCATTTATCCCAAGTGGCTATGCATACACTGGAAACCGGACATAAATTTGCATGGGAGAAAACACGGATTGTTGGCATCTGCCCAATCAGAAAAGGCCGTGAATTCCTGGAAGCAATGCACTCAGATGAGGCATGCATCAACCGGCATATCGATTTGGATGCCACATACAAAATCGTTAAAGAAAAATTCAAACGCGCACAACCAATCACGACGGGATGACGAAATACACTGAAAGCCTATTGGTTCGGATTTTGGGCAATCTCAGAATCCTTTGTTTAACACGGTTAATTGATTAATTGTTCCTGTACACTGCCTGTAGTCTGACGACGAACTGGGGGACCAGTCTCGAAAATTTACGCATTAAAGTTTCTATTTTTCCCAAAGAATTTCGTCTTTTCTATTGAATATCTTGGGATGCCTGTTTTTCAATATATATATATATATATATATAGTGTGGGGCTCACCGATCTGCTTAAGGAACATGTATGTTCCATTGTGCCCTGGAGCTCAGACTAGAGCCCTCACAGTCGGTCGCATTTTGACGTGTAGCATATGATGAAATGCGCTCCAGGGCACAACGGAACATACATGTTCCTTAAGCAGATCGGTGAGCCCCACACTATCATCATATTTCCGATCACAACCGACAAAATCACCGAGCCCATGGCTCAATGGTAGAGCGATTGACTCAAATACCAAAGGTCGCGGGTTCGAATACCAGGTGTGCCACACTTGGGATTGGGTATGACTGGCTGATGACGGCTTATAAGCCAGAAATGGCCATTCCGGTCTCCCTTGTCTTTGTCGGTTTTATTTCATATATATATATATATATAGAATTCAAGAAAGTGCGTGAGACTCACTGGTGTGGTTAGGATCTCACTCGATCCCAGTCTCTTCGCCCACCAGCTTGCTACTGGCGATAAGCAATACCTCACTGCGCAAGGCTTACGGCGTACTGATGCTCGGTAACAACCTGAAACAACCGTGAATCGATAACAACCGCTCTCTGCGTCTTACCTGTTGCACCCTTAGCAACTTTCCTGTGTATTATAAGTGACATGTGTCCTATGGCACAACATTCGGTTATCGCCAGTGGCAAGCTGGTTGGCGGACAGAATGGGATCGAGTGAGATCCTAAGCACAGCAGAGAATATGGTTAGATTGTTTAGAAGGTAAAATTGAGAATGTTAAAAAGGACCGAATATCAAAGGATGAGGTAGGTTAACTTGTCAATTTTCAAATAAAGGGGGGAGGTAAATGAAAAAAAAACTATTATTTTAGAGTTCAAACACAATTTCTACTAGGCAAGTATGTCGTACTTGATAGAAGCACCAAATCTATGCAGTACGGAAGATGGATGACTCTTATGTGTGACTGCTGATGCTGGAGACGATAGGAGATATGTTAACCAAATTAGCAGTCAAATTCTCTGATTAGATCACCCTGCCAGTCAGGGATAACTATATTTGAAATGTTGCATAACTGATGGCGCATCAGTGGTGACACATGGAGGGAGCAGTCTACGCTAATAAAAAATCAACAAAAAAAACTATATTTGACAATCTGTTGTCTGTATACCAGAATGCCTGTCTCGATGTCGCAAGCCAAAGCATATTGCAAGAACGATCAATTGCTGGGCAGAATTGCAAAACTGCTCGTTCGGGCTGCGACTCAGATGTTCAAAGGACTTTGAGCTGACGTAGCAATCATCCACAGACACATTTACGTAATAATGCTGAATCCGCGTGTCGATACCCACCACAGTAAACCAGAAGACAAGGTGTCCGAATTGCAATCACTTCGGCGGCTACCCAGAGCAAATGGCTACCTGCGCAGCTTTGCAATTCGGTGACCACACAAGCGAGACGGGAAAACAAACCATGCTGCATCCAAATTTTGGCGAATCCTACCGGACGCTAAGGACGTCCGGGAAGCCATCAACTGCCTTCTCGCAACACTGGCAATTGTAATTGCATGCAGACTAAGCCCAGCTATCAGGCACCAAGTAATGAGACTGAAGGGCATTCTGTCACGGTAGGAAGCGCATAAAGATATCCGCAGGATGGTATGCAGTTGCGGGCAAAGCAATTAATAGGAGATTACTCTGGATGCTGATGGTTGCAGATACAGAAGTAGTGAGGAGTAGCAACTCATTCGCTCAGGCTGCCCTAACAAGAGAAATGACCTTCAAATCTTCAACCTTGAGAGTTCGCCTGGACCGATTGATTGTTAACGTGGAGAGTGCACGAACGAACATCGTTTTAAGTGATGGTACTAGTGAATCAAATTAGTGAGTCCTTATCGCGCCAGGAATCAACAAAATTTATGAAATTACCGCATTCATCGACTGGGATGCAATAATAACACCGAATACGACCTCAACGGTGAGTGTGAATATTGCAAATTATGGTAAATATGTGGTCTTATGACAACCGCACTCTAAAAAAGTAATGAACATCTGCGCGTATACCAGCCTTAGTTGTGGTTCGGTCGATGTCATAGTCAGCATAAAACGGAAGCAGGTGTTCTCATTCAAGAAATATCTGAACGCTTTCTTCCCGAACATGCAACGTATGTAGGAAGAGGAAGAAAACAACCAGCTAGGCATGCTTGTCACAAAGATCGTTTTGGCCTAAAAATAGTGTGAAGAAAACTGAACAACACTACACAAACCCACAGCAGCCACTAAACAAGCCATGATCATGATTGCTTAAAAGCACCATATCTCTTTTAGAGACATACCACTACTGCTATGACCAGAAGCATTTAGGGACGTCTGTTGGACCAACTGCAGTTGCGGGCAAAACTAATTCTTAGAAACTGAGTGGTTACTCAGGACACGGATAACCGAACATACAACGACGGCAAGGATGAATTACATTAGCTCCCAGCTCACTGTTTGTTCAAAAGATCCCGGCAAAGCCAAAATTCGCGCGAGAGGGGGTAAGAGCATCAGCTGTGAGGTGCTTGGGCCATAAGTCTCGGGGCCAGTGCATGAAACCGGGACGATCTCGTCAGTCCCGTTAAACGCTGAGGTTGTCTGGGCAGAGTAGCGGGCCACGCGGGGGACGTGCGGCCGAATACCGCTGTCAAGAACAGTGCTAGCTAGTCGCCTGGCCTATCACACTAGTAATCAACAACTCGGATGAAAATGGCAAAAAGTAACCACTGAACGCTATTGGCGAAGTGGCAACTTCTGTCCATCAACTTTTTTGTGGTAATGAGTTACAGTAAGAAGCTGGAACACAAAGCGATTAAAATTCCCATTCCAACAATCGTCCCTTTCGTATTCTAAGGTTCATGCCAATTCAGTTCTCCTAGCCAAACTGTAGATGTTTATTCAGAATGCGCAGATCGTGTGCTGAGAGCTAAGTGGTACGAGGTCAGCGTGCCGGTCATCTCACACGTGGGCCAATGAACGCACGACCTTTGAGAGTGGCGTTTATCGATTTGGTCTGATTGCAGGGCCAAATGCCGGCAAAATTCGTTATTTGCATCACACACAGGCAGTCACAGAGAGCACTTCTCAGAAACGGCTCTCCATAAGTACTATATTCAGAAAAACCAGAACCATTTGAATAGTCGTTTAGTTATCTTTTGGCCGTACTTAGTCAGCCATACCGCAACCTGCACACCCCAGGTCGCTTTAGGATAAGGATCGCATATGCGGCCCCATCTAGTTTTGGTTTGAGTTTAAATTAAACCCCCTTCCCGTTCACGCAATCCCCACACGTCTTTCATAAGTGTTATTATTATTGTGAACGTTCGGTGAAGGGTAAGGATTAAAGTTAGCGACTGATGTAAGAGTCTGGGAACAGTGGATAGGGATTACTGTTAGACTTTACCGATAATTTTAGGGTTCAGCGTTAGGCAATTAGTGTTTTAAACTTCAATTATACCTTCCATCTCGGTCATCACAAGAGTTGAATTTAACGAGAAAGCCTTCTTAGTTTCTACTTCAATGCTACTGGTCATCACGGGTTTTGATCCGATCATTTGGAATATTGAATCAATTCGTATGCCTTCACCCTCCCCCCCAATTATAGATCATAATTTCCAGTACTTCCGATTGCGATCTCGCGTTTTTACGCTTTACAAAATTATTTAAATACGCTATATATATATATATATATATATCACACTATCATCATATTCCCGATCACAACCGACAAAACAACGAGCCCGTGGCTCAAATGGTAGAGCGTTCGACTCAAATACCAAAGGTCGCGGGTTCGAATCCCAGGTGTGCCACACTTGGGATTGGGTATGACTGGCTGATGACGGCTAATAAGCCAGAAATGGCCATTCCGGTCTCCCCTTGTCTTTGTCGGTTCCATTCCATATATATATATATATATATATATATGATATTGTGTGTCTCACCGATCTGCTTAAGGAACATGTATGTTCGGTTGTGCCCTGGAGCTCACATAAGAGCCCTCGCAGGCGGTCGCATAGCGACGTGTAGCATATGATGGAATGGAACCGACAAAGACAAGGGAGACCGGAATGGCCATTTCTGGCTTATTAGCCGTCATCAGCCAGTCATACCCAATCCCAAGTGTGGCACACCTGGGATTCGAACCCGCGACCTTTGGTATTTGAGTCGAACGCTTGACCATTGAGCCACGGCAAGGATTAATTACATTAGCTCCCAGCTCACTGTTTGCTCAAAAGATCCCGGCAAAGCCGAAATTCGCGAATCCCCGGTGTTCCACACTTGAGATTGGGTATGACTGGCTGATGACGGCTAATAAGCCAGAAATGGCCATTCCGGTCTCCCTTGTCTTTGTCGGTTCCACATTATCAACATATGCTACACGTCGCTATGCGACTGCCTGTGAGTACTCTAGTCTGAGTTCC
>WEDG01001172.1:10000-27500 GCA_017591395.1 Schistocephalus solidus | reverse complement strand
GATGATGATGATGATGATGATGATGATGATGATGATGATGATGATGATGATGATGATGATGATGATGATGATGATGATGATGATGATGATGATGATGATGATGGCTGGTTTCTATTATTCTCTCCACTTTTCAGGTTATTCACTCTTCAACCATCATCCTTATGTGATCTCTACTTCGTTCTACATTCACTCTTTCTAGTCTTTCTCCAACATAATGCTCTTGGTTATTTTCAACCCCGTACTACTTCCCATCGCCCTCTTTATCGTCATTTTTGCCATTCCCATTTCTCCTTCCATTTTTCTTTGCCCCATTCATCGACCTTTTGGCCCCTCCTCTAACCTTAGTATCTCGGCCTCCCTGCGTGTTGTCCGGTTCCTTTCATATCTTTTCCTTTTTCCCACTCTACCCCCTAACACCCGCTCCCTCTGTACGCATAAACACTTTCCTGCATCCAGGTAACTCCACGCTTATCGCCATATCCTAATTGCTGCCGGTAGTGCCAGACTTCGGTGGTGTCGTTCATTTCGCGGGGCAGGCTGTGTCTTAAGTGTGCTATCTGTGGCCGAATTAGCCCAAATGAGTACGAGTAAACAAGAGAGTCGTCAGTGGTGCGCGCGCCTACCAGCGTCCCCAAGCCCAGAGTGATCAAAGACCCGGCGGTAAAAGTAAATACCATGACCTTGGCCTCGTGCCTCCTGCGGGAACTGGGGGTGTGGGGGGAATAGGGGTGGAGCGCGTGGTGGCAAAAGGCGGCTTCCCGTACAGCATCAAGAGCCGGCGGGTGGTGAGGTCGGACCTGGAAAAGCTTTCGCTCTGGACCCCAGTTTTTCCCACCGTGTCAACGAGATCGTCTGATGCGCGCCTTTCCTTGCATACTATAATTCGCGGTTGACGGCACGTTTACTGGACAGCGGCGTATAACCAGCCTCTCAGCAGGACTGACTCCGGTGTCAGTCAGGAACGTGGGGAACCTCAGACTTTACCGAGCAATCTGGAGAGGAAATGGGAGCCATCGTCAAAGGCTAGGCTGTTGGCATAGCGGAACAATATCACCCCCATCTGGATGGCCAGGTCCCAAAGTGCGAATTTCACTATTCAGAAGAAAAATATGTGATTACTGGAACAGGAGGTTTATTGGTCTGACCTCAGAAGCAATCGCAAATAATGGTACTAAGGCACATGGAGCACAGCATTTATAGTATGCAGTTGCCAGGCAACCGCATGCCTGCTATAAGTAACAGCATTCGTGTTCACCGCTGGGGGTCGTGGTTGATGCGTTGCTGGCTTGTCGGTCCGTACCCGAGTCGTTACTGGCAGTGAGTTGATTCTTGGTGTTGATTCTTGGTGGCGCGATTACTCGACAATTTAGTTCGCTCTCACCGGGACTGCTGCTAAACCGCACCCTCCCCACCTGGCTTATTATTTTGCCTAGTCAAAATCGTAGCGCAGCATATGGAAGCGGGAGGTCTTGCGCTTGCTTGCTTGCCAAGACTCAAGCAGCTCGCGAATTGCCCAGTTGTCACCTCCTGAAAGAATTTCGGCGTCGTCATACAGTAAATTGCTTATCTCGTGCAAAAAGTGTACGAAAGCTTGCTAAGTGACTGCCAATTGGCATCAATGAATATACGAAAGCTTGGAAATAATAATGAAGAACGTTAAACTAATTTAAAACTTGAGAGAAATATTAAAATGCACATTTATTTACTTAGAAATACCCAATTTTTAGAAAATCGGAAAATTTAGAAAACGTCAAAATTCGCTCTTATTTTCAATAATACATTTAAAGAGAATTGTCAGATGAACTCCTAAGCACATTATTTTGTGTATCTTAAGTGAACTTACCTTTCGTAAAATTTATGTTTTGTTATTTTTGTTATTGGATTTCAATGAGCTTCAGATCGTCCTGGAAATGCCGGTGAATACTTCAAGAATGTCACATTTTTCAGTCGGTTGATCATAAATGTAGAAACTGTACTATGTGTTTATCAAAACCTTCAAAATAAAATATTCCTCAAAACCATTTACCGAGGTTTTGAGTTTCAGGGCATTCTTTCTAATACAGATGGCCATTTTGGATTTATTTGTAAACTCACCAAAACATGAAAACTCATCTACAAGAAAAATAGATGTCCGCAACAAAAGTCGACAATGAAAAAGGGAAAAATTTTCCGGCATAGGTTATTTTCTAAAAAAGCGCTTTAGGCAGCTAGTTCACAGAAGAATACATTTTACCAAGATCAAAATGAGATGAAAATTGGAAATTTGACAGTTTTTTTAACTTTCCTACAACTTAGTGGTAATTGCTCTGCTAGAACTGAAAGAACTAACTTTTCTCTGTATATTTGAGCGTTTTTATCTAAGTTTGTTTACTTAAATGGGTCATTATAGGATTGCAAATGAACAGCAGAATCGTAAAATGCATACTAAGGTTTTACGAAAACAACTCATCTTCTGCCTGTTCCGTTGCCAAATGCAGCATTAACGGAAACTATTATATACAAAAATTAATATTATCACATGCTCTAAATTTAACATATCTTTTTGTGGGCGTCAACCTCCCCACGAACCTATGCGTATTTTGTTTGCGATCCCGATTCTCGGTGCAGTAAAATAAAATAGCGTCACACCAGTTTCTTTCTGTGTTCCGTGGCAAAAAACGTCAGAAAGTTGCAAAATATAATTTTTAAAGCAGAAATAGTTCCTTGTTTTCGGAAGACAGTGTGATTCCTGGATTTCCATTGACTTAATATCAGATTTTCCGGTTCCAGAAGGGATTTATTTGAAACCTTTTTATTTATATTAATATGCCTTCACAGCAGAAAGCACAAAAACAATAGGCTTGGTTCTGTGATATTAAATAGCATGCGGAATTTCTTGGCTATCCGGAAACCTCTGACTTCGCCCAAATCCTGCCTGTTTTTCTTCAATATTCAAGATTTAAAATGCATTATTCCTTATTAAAACGCCTTCTGCGCCTCAAATCCACTCAACAATCTAAAATAACAAAACCAAATGTACGCTAAAATGCGCAAAGTTCGATCACAATCGCATGAATTAGGCCATCTAATGTAGCTAGTAGACTGAAAACCCGAAACGATAATGCAAAGGCAGATAGGGCTCTACTTTTTTCAGGAGTAAAAAAAAAACATTTTAAGACCAAAACCTACGTTTCCATTGCTTGTAAATTGTTAAATGGACATGAGTGATTATCAGATGAGTATGAGAAATAATACTAAGCATGAATAAGATCTCAGGGTGAAGAAATCCTCTAGAAAATTGAACATAATATCACCAGACTGACCTGGACAATGTTCTTTAGCAAAAATCTCTCTGAGTCTCAAATCTATTCAGCAAGTCAAAATAACAAGACCACTTGCACTTTAAACAACCCACTCAAATGCTGACATAAAGTTGCATTAATTAGGTCACCTAGTGTATGTATGTTGTTGTGGTTGGCTCCCACCGAATGAATCACGAACTCTATCACAGGTTCAACCATTGGCGATCGGAGTAAACTCCCCGTTTTTCTGACATAGTTGCTTTGTTGGATATTGCACCAGCTTCGGTAACCGACTAGATTTGATGCCCTATCTCATGAACTTTCAACCGAAATTATGAAATGTGTTTTCTATTCAAAAAATTACCCAATTAGGGTTTTCATATTGATTATCCTGCAGAATAATCCCAAGACATTTCTCTCAGGGTAGGATGTTGGCTTTTGAAAGAGCTTCCCTCAGGCCTCCCGCAAAAAGTATACACTGTAAAAGAATGACTGCTTACGTTGTATACCATTTTCTCATTGCTTTTGAATGCTCCTATTGATTCAAATATATTTATAGAAAACACGTACACCGCAATGTTAGCAGCGCTGATACTCCATACACACCCTCCGCTCCGGACATTCTCCCTGCCACTGCCACCGACGACGACAGTTCGACCGTCGATTTCGACGAGGTCCACCGTATGCTCCACACCAGGTTGTGCAGGGACGGTGACTTGCGCGTGAATTAAATTTAAGTGATAGTAGCCTTGCGCTGCAGCTACCGCACCCTCTCCTCCTCCCTCTCCTGAGCCCGGTGTCAAGACAGAGTCAAGAAGACCGGAGATGGGAGAGGGCGCAGGTGGCTGGCGCGGCCGGAGCCGCCCCTGGGCGTGCCACCACATCTGGCTCGGATCCCACGGAGTGGGAGTGCCATAAAGGCCACATTAAGAAGGAGCCATTGCAACCTGACTCTCAGTCCGCCAGTCAGTCACTCCACACAAAAACACACATTGGGCTGACCACGCGGTCCGAGTTATCCCGTCAGTTGGCAACCTTCCAAGCCACGGCTTTTAGTGCACGGTGATAGTTTTAAGCTCGTCAGATAGTTTATAGTGAGGAACATGCACTGAGCTGTCGACCTCACTCTCTCCCCCAACCGCACCATCAGACACTGTCCGAGCCGGTCAGTTGCCTAATGTGGGAGTGGGCGCATTGGCTGACGGGTCGACGTGCCCGTCTTCGCTCGCCACAGCACGACCTGGCCCCCATAACGCACACACCAGGATTCACAAATTCAGGGGATATGGAGCACCCATCGCCGTCTGACTCCCAGTCCACTGGTCAGCCACTCGACACACACAGCACATACACTGAGCCGACGGCGTGGTCTGGTAGAAGCGTCAGATTGGCAGACTTCCCAGCCACGGTTTCTAGGAAACCGTGATAAACTCTGGTAAATGGTGATTGTGAGGGTGTTGTCGATGTATTAGTGTAGGTAGTGTGCGCTGATGTAGCTTAGCCTCCGGTGGTTAACCGGAGGTTGTCGTGGAGGCTCATATGTCCTAATAGGCCCATGTGGTGTGTAAATGTACGGAACCAGTGAGGGCAGTGAAGGCGGGCGCGTCGACTGTATGTCGGAGCCCCAGGCACTGGTTCACCAACCTCCGTGCGATGGATTCGCAGGTGACCGACAAGGCCGATGCGTGAGTGTAAGTTGCGGGCGCAGTGTGGGCAGGAGAAATCGGTAGAGACTGGGGGATGTCATTCATGGTAGTGGGGGTGTCAGGGGTGCTAAGAATGGCAGGAGTGGAGGGTGTGCATGGTGTATCGGTGTTGTCGGCATTGTGGTGTATGCCGCTGTCATGGATGCGCATGTGACCGAATAGGCCCATGCGATGAGTGAATGCGCGAGGACAGTGAGGGCAGTGGAGGCGACGATCTCTGCTGTGTGATGGTGTTCCAGGCACTGGCTCACCGGTCTCTGTACGATGTATTCGCAAGTGACCGACCAGGCCGATGTGTGAGGTAAATGTGCAGTCGCATTGAGTACAGCTTAGGAGAGATTCCCCATCGCTGATGGTGGTGGTGGTGGTGGTTGTAGTGAAGGCGAAGGCGGTGGTGGTTGTGGTGGTGGGGGTAACAGGCGATGAGTAGATAAATGTGGTCTCTATGATGGTGGGAGTAATGGAATTGATGCCAGGAATGAAAGTGGGAGAGGCAGAAGGAGGGTTGGCAGAATTTGACGTGGAAATTGGAATCGTCGGATTGTTGGTGCATTGCGTCCGAAGATTTCCGACCAGGCCGATTCGCGCGCGGAAGATGCGTTGACAGCGCGGGCATGTTGACAAGGCCTGGGCATTGGCGGTGTTGGTCCGGGGCGCTGGTGACTTTCGTGCCGCTCTTTTGGCCTTGGCGGTGGCGATCCGGTTGGCCTCATAGATTGCTGAACCAGTCTTCACTGATCTTCTCCATGCCGGTCTATCCTGGGCGAGGTCCTCCCAGGTCGCTGAGTTGATTTGCAGTTGCTTCAGCGATTTCTTCAAATTGTCCTTGTAGCGTTGTTTTTGACCCCCAGCCGGCGAGAACCCGTAGCGACATCTCCGTAGAAAAGTCGTTTGGGTAGTCGCTCGTCGTCCATTCTTACCAGGTGTCCGCTCCATCGCAGTTGCACTTGCCTCAGCATGGCATGGATGCTGAGGATTCCGGTCCGCTCCAGGACTTCCGTGTCCGGGATCCTGTCTTGCCATCTCAGCTTCAGTATTCTGTGGAGGCAGCTGAGATGAAAGTGATTCAGCTTCCTGGCTTGGTTCGAGTAGACGGTCAAGGTTTCCGCTCCGTAAAGGAGTGTCGACAAGACGACGACCTTGTACATCTTCAGTTTGGTGTTCAGGTGAATACGGTGGCGATGCCACACGGAGGCCTGCACCCGGCCGAAGGCCTGACTAGCTTTGGAGATCCGTTGGGCAACCTCGTCATCAATTCTCGTGTTGCGCGACATCGTGCTTCCTAGATAAGCGAAGGTCTCCACGTTTTTGAGTTGAGCACCGTTGACATTGATTCGAGGAGCATTGTATTCCACGCTGGGTGGCGGCTGGTGCATGACAACCATTTTCGCTGTACTGATTGTAAATCCGAAATCGGCGCAGCCTTCGGCGAAGAGGTCCATGCTTTTTTGCATGTCCTCCTCCGTCACGGTGTTAAGGGCGCAGTTTTCCGCGAAGAGCAAGTCATGGACTGTAGTCGTAGACACGCGCGTTGGAGCCTGCATACGCCGACTGTTGAGAAGGTGCCCGTCAGTTCTGTAGGCGATGCGGATACCAGGCTGCTCATCACGGTAGGCGTCCATCAGCATAGCCGAGAACATGAGACTGAAGAGGGTGGGGGCCAGTACGCAGCCCTGCTTCACTCCGTTGGTCACTGCGAATGCTTCGGATACCGTCCCGCTGTCAGTGACGCGCGCCGTCATCCCGTCATGAAGCTGACGCACCATGTGCGTGAACCGCTCAGGACAACCAAATTTCTGCATGACTTTCCACAGTCCGTCACGATTCACCGTGTCAAAGGCTTTCGTTAGATCCACGAAGGTAGTGTATAGGTGAGTTCGCATCTCCTGACACTTCTCTTGTAGCTGGCGGTGGCAAAGATCATATCGGTTGTTCCACGGTGTCGGCGGAAGCCACATTGGCTTTCTGGGAGCAGGCCCTGCTCTAGGTGACCGTTAAGACGATTGAGAAGGATACGGGCGAAGATCTTCCCGGCGATGTTGAGCAACGAGATGCCTCTGTGAGTATCACAGAGTTTCCGGTTCCCCTTCCGTTTGTAGAGATGGACGATGGTCGCGTCTTTGAAATCCTGAGGAACTTGTCCTTGGCGCCACATCTCCTGGAAGAGTGTTGTGAGTTCTGCCATCAGCCGGGACCCACCGTGCTTGTAGACTTCCGGTGGGATTGCGTCAGATCCCGGTGCTTTACCGCTGGAAATCTGCTGCACGGCCCGCATGGTTTCTGGTAAGAAAGGCGGCAGATCCAGGTCATTGTTCGTGTCCACTTGATGGAGCCGGTCAATGGCAGCATGGGAGATGGCTGATGAGCAATTAAAGACATTTCTAAAGTGCTCGGCCCAGCGCTTCAGAATTTGCGATTTCTCTGTCAGCAGTTTTGTGCCGTCAGAGCTGAGCAGCGGTGCGGAACCCTTGATATACGGGCCGTAGATGGCCTTGATGGCTTTGAAAAAGTTTTTCATTTCATTGCGGTCCGCATACCCCTGGATTTCCTCAGCCTTTCGTATCATCCAGGCATCCTGCATCTCCCGCAGCTGTTGTTGTACAAGGCACCGGCATCTGAAAAAGGCTGCTTTGGTGGCGTCAGTCCGAAGGTCCATGTAGGCTTTGTGTAGTCCATTCTTCTCCACGAGTAAGTTGCTGATGTCGGCGTCATTGTCATCAAACCATTCCTGGTGTCGACGGTGTGCGCATCCGAGTACATCGAGGGCGGTGGACTGGATGACATTTCGCAGTTGACACCATCGTGTCTCCACGGTAGCGTTATCATCTGGAGCATGCCGGTCCTCCAGTTTCTCGGTTATTTGGTTGCTGAAATCAAAACAGTGAGCAGGCTAATTTAATAAAAGAGTATTTAACTTACATGGCGGCCTCTTACCTTGGGGCCTTCGTCGGGGTTGCTGTCGGAGCCTCATCTGTGAGATGACGAGGCGGTGATCTGTCCAACCATCGGCATCGCGGATCGCCTTGGTTACCAGCACGTCCTGTCGATCTAGCCTCCGGACGAGAACATAGTCTAGCAGATGCCAGCGCCGCGACCGAGGGTGCATCCACGTGGCCTTCTCCCGCGACGGAAGGCGGAAGAAGGTGTTGGTCAGCAGGAGACGGTGTTCCGCACATTTGCGCAGAAGAAGGAGGCCGTTACAGCTACCAAGACCGTGGGGACCCAGCACTCCCTGCCAGGCAGCGTGGTCCGTCCCGACGCGGGCATTGAAGTCACCAAGGACAATTAACTTGTCCTCTTTCGGCACAGTCGCCAGCAAGGCGTGCAGGTCCTCGTAGAATTTGTCCTTCGCCGCATCAGAGCTCGTCATTGTGGGAGCGTAGGCGCGGATGATGGTGGCGAACTGGTCTCCTGAAGAGGCAGGCGGAGGCTCATCAGGCGATCGTTGATACCCTGCGGCAGACAGGGCAACGTCCCACGATGTCGTTACGGATGGCAAAGGCAACACCAGCGTCGCGTCGCTCTGCCTTTGGCCGACCGCTCCAGAAGAAGGTGTAGCCGGCCCCCACCTCCTCCAGCTGACCCTGCTCAGAGAATCGGGTCTCGCTGACAGCAGCAATGTCCACCTTGGAGCGCGCCATTTCCCGAGCGACTAGCGTCGTCCTCCGTTCCGGCCGGTTGCTGCTAGGATTGTCTAAAAGGGAACGAACATTCCAGGCTGCTAGTGTGAGTGGACTCACCCGAGCAGCCTGGAAAGTATGGTGAGGGGGATGGGGACGGGGGGTATTGTTGTTTGTTTGAGTTTTACGACCGCGTAGTTTGCAATCTGCGAGCTGCGGCCGGCTGCAGAAGACGTGAGACACAGCACTTTTTAGGGCACATTTTCTAGCCCCTTCCTCCGCGAGGAGGCAAGCAGTGCTATCCCTAAATAGGGCTGCTCGGACATCCCAGACGACTGCCGAACTCCACAATGGGTCACGGATTTGTTTTAGTGGGAGAACGACCCGAGTTAGTCTGGGCCGCCTACGGGGTTGCTGTCGCCCCCACCGTAGGACTTTTTGAGAGGGGGGAGGTGGGGAGTTCGGGAGTCAAACATACCGGGTGTGGAGGCACACACAACACCGGAGACCCTCACCTGGTTTAGCCCGCCGGTCGTGGCGGTTGCCCGGGGTGTGGCCGCTGGGAAGAACCCAACTTCGAGGAGCCACAGGTGAGAGTTGGGTACCAGTCACTGCCACCACCACTAACACGAATGACAAGCCCCCAGGCCCTCCCTGTCCACAATGCGCCCGCAACTTCACCGCACGCATCGACCAGATCGGTTACCTGCGAATCCATCGCACGGAGACTGGCTAAGCAGTGCCTTAGGATCTGACATACAGTCGCAACGCCCACCTCCACTGCCCTCACTGCTCCCGCACATTCACACAACGCATGGGCCTATTAGATCGCATGCGGCTCCACGATAACCTGCGGTAAACCACCGTAGGCTAAAATGCATGAACGCACAATACCTCCAATAATACATATACACCACCCTTGCCATCATTATGTACCTGACAAATATCACGATCTTCTAGAAACCGTGGTTTGGAAGGCTGCCAACCTGACGCTTATACCAGACCACACCGTCGGTCCAGTGTGCTGTGCGTTGAGTGGCTGCTCAGTGGACTGGAAGTCAGACGGCGATGGCTCCTCCATATCCCCTAATTTAGTGAATCCCGGTGTGTGTGCGTTTTGGGGGCCAGTGTGCTGTGGCGCCCGAAGATGGGTATGCCCACTTCCGCATCAGACAACCGACCAGCTGGGACTTCCACCAGTTGGGATCCGAGCCGCCACTCTCTTGTGTTGTTTGGTGTTGGACCACAGTGTGTGGTCCTGTGCCCTCTCCCGTCTCCAGTCTTCTTGACTCTGTTTGCTAAAGCGTAGTACGAATGATTACTGTTCAAAGGCGAAATCTATACTCGCTAGAAAGTAGGATGCAATTTTATCATTTTATCATTTATCATTTATTTACAGGAAACACACAAAATATTATTTATTGCACTCCTTTGACAGCAAATTACGTCTCCTTAAAAGGCTATGCTTGAAACAAATTTTTCTTTCAGCCTCAAAAGACTTTAAAGGATTTTTATTGACCTTGAAATTTTCATCCATAATGCATCGTATTCGTCACTTTATCAATGTTGCTCAAAATGTATACAACATGATCCAAATGCATTACAACATTTCTTGAGAACTGTATGACCTCTTCTTTATACCGTAAAGAAATGTGTGATTTCTCCCTACACAGATGGTATGCACCATATTTTTTGGTGATCTTGAATTCAAGTGTAACATTCGGTAGTTTTCAAAATTTATAAAGTTCTTACGACCCGAAAGGTAGCCTTTCTTAATGTGTAACATTTGAAGCAGACGTAAGTCACTATCAATGAGTAAAAGAACGAATACTTGTGTGTGAGTGTTTTCTACAAAATATACGTCAATTATTAAAAAGCATTGAAAATCAAGAAGAAAATTGCATACTACATGAGAAGCCATTTTTTACAGAATATACTTTTTGCGACAATAAAAAATAAGCTCTTATAGAAGCCGGCATCCTACTGTGGCTGAAATATCGTGAAATTAGGCTGCTCCATAATCAATACAATAACCCTACCTAAGGGATTTGTTGAATCGAAAACACATTTCAGAACTTCGATTGACATTTCATGAGATAGGAAATGTATTGTAAATTCTGTGTTTCTTATGCCTCTTACGCGTATGTCAGACTGCCTTTGATGATGAGTTTGAGTGAAAATCTGTAAAGCGCCAATAAACTCTTGTTACAGCGATTTTATCTTCTTCTTTTTCTTCCGGGGACGCATTCGTTTGCTTAGCGACGTTTTCACTATTTTTGAAACTGGCGTTCCTCCCAAGGGTGTGAAGACACTTCATTAAGGTAGCCCCAATAACCAAAGAATCGGCTTCAACTGGCTACTTAGGCAGTTTCTTATAACACAGCCAAAATGTTCCTAACTTATTAGACAGAGAAACCATGAGCATTCATTATAAAAACAATTAAACTCAGATTACATTTTAGGAAAATTCACTCCGTTCTAATCACTTTCCAGCCCCATGTAAATCCACCAATAAGAAGCATCCAGTATACCGTATAAAAGGACGGTTTTGTGAGTCCACCTCAGGTCCTGACTCAGAGGAAGACAGTCAATTCTCATGAGGCATTTCGATAAAATCAGTTCATATCAGCACTTAAACAGTAGCTCGCAAAATGCACATAGGTAATTCCTATGGATAGTGAAAAATATCCTCGCTTCGGCGAAATTCTTTGCCGCATTTCCTGCTGACGACAGAGAGGATATATAAGCTGCGCGCGAACCTTAAGTAAGGGATGGATCTTCATCAGGGAAGATAATCCCCCTTTTAATTAATCCCCGTGAAAACAAGATTTTTCCTCCCTATCCCCCTTCTCCCTCCTGTCCACCTCCTCTATCCAAAAGATTGCTTTTGTACGCACCCCCCCCGCCCCCTTCATGTGGAAAACTTCATAAGGGGCGTCCTGACAAGTAAACAGTACGGGCTACCAGAACTCCCCCCCCCCAGGTAGTCATCTCTTTCCTAGAAGCCACCTGTGCTCTCACCGTAGGGCTTCTCGCGTGCAGTTTATGGTTGCAATAAAACTTCGGTGTCGTGACTACCCTAGTCTAGAACGTGGCCAATTGTCAGTCATAAAGGGTGGTACCGCGCGTCTCCTCTGATAATCGTTCCTATCCCCTTCCTTTGAGATTTGAACATCATTTCTTACAAGTGTGAAGACTTGCCAACTAGGTCAGTAATTTTAAAGTGGTTTTACTGGGAAGCGTTACAGTAGCCGAGAGCAACCAACTGTCTTCCCTATTGGATAAAGCAGTTTGTAATGACCGTCCTACATAGTATCCATGATGTGAGTTGAATGTACATTTCCCGGCGTAAAAGTTCCTAGTTAACCGCTCCAGATGCAGTGTGAATCGTAATATGGACCACTACCACCACTACCATCGCTAGAGACGTGGTTGCGGGCAAAAAATCGACAAGCGGTTCGATCCAAATGATCGATACGCCCTCAGAGTGGTCACCCGAGCACACAAAAGAGCCAATCGGAATAGCCAGTGATACTAAAGATGAGTTGAAGACCATGCGATGGCTTAACGATCTACCCATTTCAAGTATCCGCACATTTCGCGCATACGTTTTTCCTATGACATTAAAATGGAACGTAAGGCTTGGACGAGATTGCAACTGTGAACAAATAAAAGTCATTTTCTACACGGTAGTGTGACGGCTTTTGATGTGATGCCCTTCCGGCCACCTGTGTAAATTTTACTAGGAAAATCTCACTGTTTACGCATTGTTTCGTGTCCGACGGAAAATTCAGTCCTTGGGGGAGTTTTCAGAAGTGACTGGAAGGCTACAAGTTTGACTTCCATGGCTCCTTTGTAACTTGGAGCTGATGGTGCTCTCATTGACGTGATATTTGATCCGCCATTCAAAAGGCCTAGTGCATGAATAGGGGACCAGTCAGTGTGTATGGCACGCGTAGACGGATTGTTAGATTTCTTCAGGCACTGAACAAATGCCCACTTTTAGGATCTTCTAGACACTGTGTCGCAGTTTCAGCACGGTAGGTGATGGAGGAAAGAGTGTGGTAAATATATATATATATATATATATGATAAGGTGGAACCGACAAAGACAAGGGAGACCGGAATGGCCATTTCTGGCTTATTAGCCGTCATCAGCCAGTCATAACCAATCCCGGGTGTGGATCACCCGAGATTCGAACCCGCGACCTTTGGTCATTGAGTGCAACACTCTACCATTGAGCCACGAGTCCGTTGTTTTGTCGGTTTGCGATCGGGACTATGAATTATGATAGTGAGGTGTTCACCGATCTGGCTAAGGAACATGGATGTTCCGTTGTGCCCTGGAGCTCACTTTAGAGCCCTCACAGGCCGTTGCATAGCAACTTGGGGAATATGATGATAAGGTGGAACCGACAAAGACAAGGGAGACCGGAATGGCCATTTCTGGCTTATTAGCCGTCATCAGCCAGTCATACCCAATCCCGGGTGTGGATCACCCGAGATTCGAACCCGCGACCTTTGGTCATTGAGTGCAACACTCTACCATTGAGCCACGAGTCCGTTGTTTTGTCGGTTTGCGATCGGGACTATGAATTATGATAGTGAGGTGTTCACCGATCTGGCTAAGGAACATGGATGTTCCGTTGTGCCCTGGAGCTCACTTTAGAGCCCTCGCAGGCCGTTGCATAGCAACTTGGGGAATATGATGATAAGGTGGAACCGACAAAGACAAGGGAGACCGGAATGGCCATTTCTGGCTTATTAGCCGTCATCAGCCAGTCATACCCAATCCCGGGTGTGGATCACCCGAGATTCGAACACGCGACCTTTGGTCATTGAGTGTAACACTCTACCATTGAGCCACGAGTCCGTTGTTTTGTCGGTTTGCGATCGGGACTATGAATTATGATAGTGAGGTGTTCACCGATCTGGCTAAGGAACATGGATGTTCCGTTGTGCCCTGGAGCTCACTTTAGAGCCCTCACAGGCCGTTGCATAGCAACCGGGGAATATGATGATAAGGTGGAACCGACAAACACAAGGGAGACCGGAATGGCCATTTCTGGCTTATTAGCCGTCATCAGCCAGTCATACCCAATCCCGGGTGTGGATCACCCGAGATTCGAACCCGCGACCTTTGGTCATTGAGTGCAACACTCTACCATTGAGCCACGAGTCCGTTGTTTTGTCGGTTTGCGATCGGGACTATGAATTATAATAGTGGGGTGTTCACCGATCTGGCTAAGGAACATGGATGTTCCGTTGTGCCCTGGAGCTCACTTTAGAGCCCTCGCAGGCCGTTGCATAGCAACTTGGGGAATATGATGATAAGGTGGAACCGACAAAGACAAGGGAGACCGGAATGGCCATTTCTGGCTTATTAGCCGTCATCAGCCAGTCATACCCAATCCCGGGTGTGGATCACCCGAGATTCGAACCCGCGACCTTTGGTCATTGAGTGCAACACTCTACCATTGAGCCACGAGTCCGTTGTTTTGTCGGTTTTGCGATCGGGACTATGAATTATGATAGTGAGGTGTTCACCGATCTGGCTAAGGAACATGGATGTTCCGTTGTGCCCTGGAGCTCACTTTAGAGCCCTCGCAGGCCGTTGCATAGCAACTTGGGGAATATGATGATAAGGTGGAACCGACAAAGACAAGGGAGACTGGAATGGCCATTTCTGGCTTATTAGCCGTCATCAGCCAGTCATACCCAATCCCGGGTGTGGATCACCCGAGATTCGAACCCGCGACCTTTGGTCATTGAGTGCAACACTCTACCATTGAGCCACGAGTCCGTTGTTTTTGTCGGTTTGCGATCGGGACTATGAATTATGATAGTGAGGTGTTCACCGATCTGGCTAAGGAACATGGATGTTCCACCTTATCATCATATTTCCCAAGTTGCTATGCAACGAGTACAACTCTATTTTCCAACGAGCCCTATTTTCTTCAATATATATATATATATATATATATATATATACATATATATATATATATATGTATATATATATATATATATATATATATGAAGAAGGAAGGAAGGCTCGGCGGAAAATCGAGGTTTACTCGTGAATTTTCAAGCTGGTTACACCAACCCATCAAGTCTTCCACCACTCACTGTCTAAAAACTGACTTTTTTACAGTGGCATATTCTTCACTGTCTGGAAAAAAACTCATTGAGATGAACACGGGCCACAATCAAAAAGAGGAGGATTATGTTGTTGGCGGTGATGATGATGATTTACTACTACTTCTACTACTACTACTACTACTACTACTACTACTACTACTACTTCTACTACTAATAATAATAATAATAATACTTCTACTACTACTATTAATACAATTATTCGATTGCTGAAACAATAAATCTATTCGCCTGACTTTTTCTTTCGTACTATCAGCGACTTTGCTTCTTCTCCTTCTTCTTCTTCTTCTTCTTCTTCTTCTTCTTTTTCTTCTTCTTCTTCTTCTACTACTACTTCTACTACTACTAATAATAATAATAAAAAATAATAATACTTCTACTACTACTACAATTATTCGATTGCTGAAACAATAAAATCTATTCGCCCTGACTTTTTCTTTCGCACTATCAGTGACTATGCTTCTTCTCCTTCTTCTTCTTCTTATTCTTCTTCTTCTTCTTCTTCTTCTTCAATACTACCTACTACTACTGCTACTACTTCTAATTCTTCACCTGATGTTTTCCTTGAGTTCACCTCCCATACCTCTATCGACAGGCCCTCACCGTCACGAGGAACTAATGCCAGCAAAGTAAACCTTTTTATGGGGCCCTTCAATTTTGCCTTTAAGAGCCAGAGCCTTCAGGGAGTTGCATTGCGTCGCACGATTATAGAGCCCTAGTAGAGGCAGAGAGAGAGTCGGAAAATAAAGCATCTCTTCTGTAGTTGCACTCGCCAAATAAAAATAATTTTTCCACAGTACGAATGCCCGTGGTAGGGATGCCTTGTATGGCCACTTAATCAGGACAGGCAAGTAGGAGCGCCCAGCCCACTTAGAGTAGGTGGCCTTACGATAAATTTCACGAAGGGTAAATATTACCGTGTCTTAGCCCTAAACTTTAACCCTACCATGATCATAAGTCCTACAGTTACCGAGAACCGAAACTTTAACCTTTAACATAATCTTGAACCGAATCCCAAAACTTGGCCCTAACCCTCACCTTAAACATAAACCTATATTCTGCGGTATCTGGTGCAGCACCATATGTATTGTGGGTTATTCCCGTTCCCGTGTCTTGTTTAGGTGGTCATACCATAACCGCCACTGCCCTAGACACGAGTCCCAAGGTGAAATGACACACCGGTCACCCGTCCTACAATCAGAGCAGGGTAATAAATGGCGTTTAAACGTGACTCTGAACGGCGTAAGTCCGTATCGCAGGCTCAATGAGCACCTGATTCCGCGTTCGACCTTCAGTTCTTCCCGGTCGTCTAACGATGGAAAATTGTCGAGAAACGGCCTGTCCATCTCCCATTATCCCTGTTGGTACAGTTTCTCCACGATGTTTAGACGATACTTTGAAAGATCTGATCCTACTTTTTCACATCAGACCTGGCAGTTTGTCGCGCTGCAAGTGAAGTTACAAGAAGAAGAAGAAGAAGAAGAAGAAGAAGAAGAAGAAGAAGAAGAAGAAGAAGAAGAAGAAGAAGAAGAAGAAGAACACGAAGAAGATGTTTCCCTTGAAATATAGTCAACCACACCACCCTAAATCGAGGTTTTATACTTTTTGCTGTTTAATTCCTCTGGCAATTAGTGACAGATTGGTTCCGCTTCAATAAGCCTACACGCGTGCCGAGGTGGTCGGAAGGCCGCACGTGCCTCTTGTCCCCGTTAGTAGCCTGAGTTCCGACAACATCTGCCGTTTCCCATGGCCTTAAATACAGACCTCGTGCCAGTTAGCTAGAGCCCTCCTCCCCCTCTTCCCACCTACACAGGCCAACAGAATTCCACTGACGCCGACAATCGAGGGCGGCCTCCGATTATGAGCACTTCTGGGGGATGGGGGCGAAGTAGAAACTGGGTGAGAGCAACGTCCTGTACAGACATACCACCATATTCGGTCTCGCGCGGACGGGGTCAGACGCAGAGCATTGCATGTTGAGTACTCCTGCCCTACCCCTCTCCCACACACACCCACCCTCATCGGATGCTCGTTCTGTCCTCATTACTGTTCCCGGGAGCATCTGAGGTGGTTCCACTCGCGTGCGCCGTTGTTTCTCTTCATCTCTTATTTTCCTCTCACCGTTTTCCTCCACATGCGTGCCATCCGCCACCCTCCCCGTTCAAGCTCCGCAACCGTGAGGTGGGCAAACCTTTCTCCAAGGTAAAGGTGCGGACGCGTGGGACACCAGCTGCTCTACTTCAGCTAAAACCTTACCCAACCCCCCCGTTAATTTTGGGTCACAGGAGAGAAGCGACGCTGGTCAGCGACATGACATCCCGAAATACTAATGCTCTCCAAGATCTGTGTGGAAGTAGATCGATCAGATCAGCCTGCAGATCTGTCACCAACCCCGGCCGACAGGGCGCGGGACGGCGGTCCACCTTGGGAACCACTACAGGTCGTGCCTGACGGGGGGGGGGGTGGAGGCTGCACCTTTAACGGGGGACTTGCATGGGTCACCACAGCCAGCACTTAAACGGAAAGCTTATATGTCCTTCCCCTCCTCCTCCTCCGTGCTCCCGGATATGACACGAAAAGAGAAACCTCCCGTAAAACACGTGTCTTGAACCAGGAAAAAAAACATAGTTAAGTGTAGGGTTAAGATTATGGTTACGGTTAAGGTTTGGGTGAAGATTTGTGCTATGGAAGATTTCCCATTTCTGGAATTCAGCGTAAGGCCATCTGTAGCGTG
>WEDG01001172.1:0-5000 GCA_017591395.1 Schistocephalus solidus | reverse complement strand
CCGAAGTAAGCACGCAACATTATCTTATGAGGAAAGGAAGACACTAAATGTCCTTAAACAAGACAAGAACATACTTATTCTACCGGTCGACAAAGGATGTGCCACCATCATGCTAAACAAAGCAGAATACACAGAGAAGATATAATCACTATTAAAAAACGATTCAATATACAAACCTTTGTCTGCTGGCCCCACAAAATCACAAAACTCATTCATTAAAAAAAAACATTGAAGCACCTTACGGGAAAGAAATTAATCTCAGGAGTTCTTGCTAAATCCTTAAAACAGGATGAACCCAATAGTGCCAAAATATATGGTCTTCCAAAATTCACAAAAAGGGTACTCCACAAGGACCGATCGTCTCCTCAATCGTTGCCTCCTACTATAAAATATTAATGTAGCTGTTTCACCAACTAATTCCACTTACAAAGGACTCTGAGTACTCCATTGAAGATTCAAAATGTTTTCTAGACGAAATAATAGGAGTCACAGTTCCACCTGGCGAAATAATGGTTTAATTCGATGTGGTCTCGCTCTTCACCTTGATCCCTCTGGATTTAGTGAGACGCTGCACCGAAGAACTACTTCAGGCCTACATCACTTATGTGCCTGTCAACGTTTTAGTCCAACAACTAGATCTCTGTCTAGAAGCCAACTTTTCTTTCTCTGGCCAATGCTATCAACAATTGAAGGAGCTCCTATGGAGGCACCCATATCCGGCTTTCTGGCCGAAGCCGTAATGCAGAAATTGGAATAGAATACTCTTCCTACAACTGAACCAAAACTATGGCAGCACTACGTAGATTATACATTTTCCATCATCAAGAAAAAACACTTAGACCTCCTCCGAAATAGTCCATCGCAACCCATATACACGAACATCAGTTAGCGGTCAAAAGACGAGACAATCTATCCCAGATTGCCATGCACACACGGGACACTGGGTATAAATTCGCATGGAAGAGCACTCGGATTGTGAGCACCTGCCCAATGAGGAAAGACCGCGAATTCCTGGAATCAATGCACTCAGATGAGGCATGCATAAATCGGTATATTGATTTAGATGCCACCTACCAAATCCTGAAGGACAAATTCAAATGCGCACGGCTAATAATGACGGGATGAATAACAGCACTTAACGCGTATTGGCGCAAATATCGCCCAAACTTAGAATATTCTGTTAGACATAGTTAATTAGATAATTGTTCTTATACACATCCCAAAGTCTGACGACGACCTAGTGAACCAGCGTCAAACATGTACTTAATAAAGTTTTTTATTGTTTCCCAAAGAACGTCCTTACTTCAAATTGTAATTCTTGGGATATAAACATATATTCCAAATGTTCGAGAATATTCTAGGCCAAGGTACTTGTATAGAAGAAGACGGGAAGGCGTTCTATGGGACCAGGTGTTTATTCCTCTGACGTTGCGAACTCTCACGCGAACCCATCGGCAAGGAATTAAAGACTGTACAGCTTATTCCATAGTTAAATAACCTCTTCCGAGTATGAACTTCATCAGCGCCATTGATTTATTCGCGCAGGGCTTGAGATGCAGCTGCAGATCGATATGTCTATTGACCGATTCCACGGTCGAGTGCCACGCTTCTTGCAGCAGGTGTGAAATTCGGTCGTCTGACTGACCCAGCATTCTCAAACTGCCAAAGTCAAAGTCGTGCCCTGGCGAGGACGCGGGAGCGGCTACCAAGGAAAGTTTATCCTTCCGTCTCACATCGAGCTCGTGCTCGTGCATTCTCGTGCAAACTCGTTTGCCGGTTTCGCCAACATTCTTGGCTCGACCACAATGGCAGTCTATCCGGGAAATGACGCCGGATTTTTGGTTAATGAGGATTGGGTCTTTAGGTTGCATGAGTTGCCGACGAATTGTCGCTTCCGGTCTGTGAGGCACGCCAATCCCAAATTCGCTCACTAGTCTAGCGAATTATTCGGATACGCCAGCTATGTAAGGTACTGCTCACCAGCACTTCGGTTTGGCTGCCCCTTCGGATTTATCCTCTTGGCTTCCCACCTGCATTTCTCAACAAAACTCCCAGGATATCCGTTGACAGTGTAGAGTTTCCGCAGAAACTGGACCTAGATCTTCTTGTCGGCTGGTTCGATGCAATGGGTTTCTGCTCGATGGTACAGTGTTCCCATGCAGCTGCGTTTGTTCAAGAGGGGTTGGTTGCTAAGATAACTGAGAATGCGAGAGGTATTGTCGCCTTCCGGTAAATCGTCGTTTTGAGTTCTCTATCGCCCTTTTCTGCATACCAACACGTCGATAAACGGCAACTGACAGTATTTTTATTCACCTGTCGTGAACTGGATGTCAAAAAATATCAAGTTCAGCTTCTTTGTGAAATCCTCAATCTTGTCCCGACTGATAATGAGAAATGTGTCATCAACATACCGTTCCCACAATCTTGGTCGATAGTGGTTGAAAGACAATGCCTCCAGTCTCTGCAATACTGTCTCAGCAATCAGGCCGGACAACGGCGACCCCATCGGCGTACCATTGACATGTTCATACGCAGTTTCATTAAAGGTAACCGGCGCCATTTACCGGATAGACTGCCATGGTGGTCGAGCCAAGAATGTTGGCGAAACCGGCAAACGAGTTTGCACGAGAATGCACGAGCACGAGCTCGCTGTGAGAGGGGAGGATAAACTTTCCTTGGTAGCCGCTCACGCGTCCTCGTCGGGGCACAACTTTGACTTTGGCAGTGTGAGAATACTGGGTCGGTAAGACGACCGAATTTCACACCTGCTGCAGGAGGTGTAGCACTCGACTGTGGAATCGATCAATAGACATATCGATCTGCAGCTGCATATCAAGCCTTGCGCGAATAAATCAATGGCGCTGATTAAGGTCATACTCGGAAGAGGTTATTTAACTATGCAGTGAGCTGTACAGTCGTTTATTCCTTGCCAATGGGTTCGCGTGAGAGTTCGCAACGTCGGATGAATAAACACCTGAAATCTAATGCTTTCTTTTGGAAAAAGAGCTTTATTGCGTAAATTTTTTTACATCGGTTCTGCGTTTCGTCGTCAGACACAATAAGAAAGCACATTTGACAAAAAAACAGTTCAGATGGTGACTGCACTAAAACATTTTTAATGGGGTCAATTATTTGTGCATGAAGGAAGTCGTCTACAAGATCCCGACGGATGCATGCGATTCCGTGTATTTTGATCAGACAGGGAAACCCGCCACTACACGCATCCATGAGCGTTAGTCGGTGGTAAAGAGGCGAAACCACCCCTCCCATGTAGCTATACATAACATAGACACCGGGCGCACCCTCACTTGGGCTTAAACTCGTATTGTCACCGCCTGTCCTTTCAAGAAAGGTCGAGAGTTCCTCGAGGCGATGGACCCAGATGAGTCATGCATCAACAGACATATCGAGTTGGATGTAACGAACATAAATTTTAAAGAGAATTGGAAGAAAAGAAAGCCAATCAAGGAAAGTTCATATACCCGGCGGCCGGTCAATGTCGCAAATGTTACGCCATTAGTGCAGTTACGATGTTAACTGTTTTCGGCACATTTGCTTTCCTATTGCGTCTGACGATACCCCGGATAACCGTTAACGAAAAGTTACGCAATAAAGCTCTTTCTTCCCTAGAACGTATTCGACTCCAACTTTACTTCTTGGGATTCCTACCTTCCAATATATATATAGATATATATAACGTGTTAAAGATCCCGTACCCAAAGAGCAGCAAACCAATGTTATTTACTGCATTCCCTATGCGAATTGCTCTTGCGCTTACGTAGGCCATACAGGCCGACGACTCGGGACCCATATCAACAAACACAAGCTGGCCATCCGCCGACGCGATCCTTTGTCTCTCGTGTTTGCGCACGCCGTTGATTACGACCGCCGCTTCAATTGGGAGGGAACTGAAGTGGTCGCCATGGCTAGCACCAAACAGGCACGTGAATTCCTCGAAGCTTGGCCCTCCGGCAAAACAGTATCAACCGCAACGTCGATCTGGATGCGCATTACGAAGGTCTGCGTGCACGGTCCACTGACTTGCGCCCACCTTAAAATCAACAACTGCTTATCTGTGCCCAGCCAAGTGTAACCTCGCTGGCTCTACATCTCCCGCCACGTGACTTGCTATCAAAACTCTAGCACCCCTCCCCTTACATGCGACAGCTATCGTAACAGGATTCACGGCCCCCTTAACCCCCTATGGCGTCAGTCTGTCGATTTAACCTCTCTGCCCCTAAGCCCGCCAGAGTGACAATACCAACTCTCACTTCTCATTTCATCTGACGACGGGTTGGTGTAACCAACTTGAAAATTCACGAGTAAACCTCGATTTTCCGACGAGCCTTCTTTCTTCATTTATCATCTCCGGAATATACTACCTCAACTATTCAATATATATATACATATATATATATATGATAGTGTGGCTCCACCGATCTGGATACATTTATGTTCCATTGTACCCGCGACTCAATGGAAGAGCGTTCGACTCAAATACCAAAAGGTCGCGGGTTCGAGATCCCAGGTGTTCCCACTTGGGGATTGGAATATGTTTAGCTGATGACGGCTAATAAGCCAGAAATGGCCATTCCGGTCTCCTTGTCTTTGTCGGTTCCACATTATCAGCATATGCTGCACGTCGCTATGGAGCTGCCTGTGAGACTCTAGTCTGAGTCTCAGGGGCACAACGGAACATACATGTTCCTTAAGCAGATCGGTGAGCCCACACTATCATCATATTCCCGATCACAACCGACAAAGCAAACGAGCCCGTGTGGCTCAATGGTGAAACGTTCGACTCAAATACCAAAGGTCGCGGGTTCCGAATCCCAGGTGTTCCCACACTTGGGATTGGGTATGACTGGCTGATGACGGCTTATAAGCCAGAAATAGCCATTCCGGTCTTTCTTGTCTTTGTCGGTTCCATTATCAACATATGCTACGTCGCTATGCGACTGCCTGTATGAATACTTTCTAGGCTGAGTTCAGGTCACAAC